>OZ026616.1:73458516-73476016 GCA_964020975.1 Hermodice carunculata
AGCCACGTAGACATTACTTGTTGTTCGTAAGTCTGGAACTTTGACAATGGCCCAAATAACTAGGCTGTTCCCGCAGCATATAACCACCATCGTAAGAAAAGTTGCCACAATGTAAGCTGCTATTGGCTGTGAATCTGTCTCGCCAGCCATGGTTGAATTAATGCTTGCTGTGCTTGCCTCTAAAGCTTGATGTGTTGAAAGATTCATCTTTGGATGAGTAATGATATATGATAAGAAAACATTAATTCACGTTGTCTTTCTGCAATTCCAGTTTGTGCTGAAACTGGCGAATTGGAGGACCATTTATCTGCAAAAGATAGGAAATGGGCCATTAGGGGCTACGGGAGGATGATCCGATCAAGTTTGGCAATGGTTTACTAACATCATTAAGTCAACAGATTATTTTGCTTCATATTGCATGTATTTGTACCATATGCCCGCACTGCATGTTAAAGTTTCCGTTCTTATCATGTCGCATCACTTTACCTTTTTAAAAAAATCTCCGTCCATCTTTGCACTCCAAATTTACAGATATACTGTTGCAACTGGCAGGAATTAAATGGCCATGACAGATACTCGTTGTTAATCCGATTTTGTTGCCCGAGTAAGATTTCATGTATAAAAAAAATGAGTAATGTCCAACAAATTATTTCAAACAAAGAACCCAACCGTACGCGGTGCAATATGTTGCATTCTCGTACTGAAAGCACACTGTACTTGGCAATTTTTGTGTGTCGCACTTTTTTAATCTGTCAAATTAGGTCTTTAAATAATATTTGTTGTGTGCATCACGTTTTGTCCAACTCAGATAAAATATTCTCCAGTTTTGTAAATCTGTATCTGGGGGTCACCTTGATGGATTTAAGACACGACGAAAGTAAAATACACACAACACACGATGGAAATAAAGTACCCGTGGATAAAAAATGTAGCAGCCCCTCTTACATTCCGATAATTCTGTATACAAGGCCAAAAATGTTTAACGACTCATAAATTGCAGCCGACTAGTTCTATATGCACTTGAATTTATTATTGTTGTGCATTTGGCTATTGAGCGATGGTGATATATCATTTTTCATGCATTTAACCACTTTCCGACCCAAACAGAAACGAATAATCAGGTCCTACCCTGTTTTTAATCTACATTGACGACTTTCAATCTGCAATGAAATACTGTAAATGTCGACTGTTTGCTAATGACGCCACTATCTACTGTTCGTGCCCTATGGTTACAGAAGCAAAACTGCAGGTACTGTCTGACCTCAGTGGCGCGTCTAACTGGCTTTCCATTAATAAACTAACCCTTAATATCCCAAAATCTGGTATCATGACATTAGGACATCACAAACGCATCGGTGATGATGAGACTTCTGTGACACTCAACGGTAAATCACTGTCCATTGTAACAGAATCTAAGCTCTTAGGCGTTGTCGTAGACTTTAATTTGTCCTGGTGTTCCCACATAAACTACATCGTTTCAAAGGTCAGCCCTAAAATAGGATTGTTAGGAAGGCTCAGCCCTTCTAATTTATTAACTGTCGTATGCAACAGTTTTATTATACCATATTTCGATTACTGTGATACTGTTTGGGGGATTTGTTGCCAAAAGTAAAAAACGTTTTACAAAGACTTGAAAATCGATGTGCGCGGATTGTTAGTCGTAATTTTGATTATACCGTGAGCCCTAAATTAATCACAGAGGAATTAGGTTGGCAGCAATTAGAGGACCGACGACGTTTTCATTTGACAACCTTGATCTACAAATGTCTGAATTCAGCAGCCCCGCAATATTTGGCAAACAAGTTCACTTTCTGTAATGTAATTCACCAGTGATATACTAGAAGACATAAAACCCAAAATTTGTATGTACCTCGACCAAAACTTTAACAGTCGCTTTCTTTTACTGGTGCCAAGACTTGGAATTTGCTACCGACGGAGGTCCGATCGGCGGACTCGGTTCATGTTTTTAAAAATAGATACAAGGAGTATACTTCGAATCCATGAAATAAGTGCAAATAGATGTAACCGTGATCTTGTGGAATGTTTTACCATTTGTTATTATGAATTGTATATTGTGTGTTGTGAGTACCTCTGTACCTTTTTATCATTGCTTATTATATATCTGTGTATCTTTTGTGGTGTAACTGGGCCCCAAGCAAGAACAGCCTTGGCTGATTGGGCTACCCAGTATAGATATATTTTAATAAATAAATAAAATTCTACCTCAACAAAATTATTACGTTTTAAGGATCATTGACATCAGCCGCGGCGATGTACCTTCTTGTAATATTCACCATCTATTGATTCTGTGCCTTACTAAAATGCGTACAGACTCGAGTTACACTTGTTGTGATGCGTATCTTAAACTTTTTCGTCCAACTTTTTAAATGCAGTTGGAGACCAAATTTGACAGTTAGGACTAGATAAGCTAAAAGAAATCCTCTTCTCGTAAATTGTTCCAGCTCATTTGAGTGATTTACTAGCCCGCAACATTTAAATGGTCAAATCTAGAAAGATCGATTAAAATGAATTTGGTGACCAAGTTTGATATAGGACAAGAAATGCTTCATTCTTGAATTGTAGTAGCTCAATTGAGTAACCTACCGCCCATTCTGCATTTAAGGTGGGATTGATGGAGGTGATAGAGACCAAAACAGGAATGGCAGGATGCTACTTAGCTTCTCTAGAGAGTTTGGGCTACGGATTTTGAACAGGGACATGCAGTGTAAAGGGAAGTGGACATGGGGTGCAGGTGACAGGACATTAATCATAGACTATGTGCTGGTAGACGAGAGAATGTTCAGGGATATTGAGACATGTAGCATTGATGAGGAAGGGCAAATGGATATTGGAAGTGACCATAATTGGATAGTTGTGAATCTTAGGTGTGTTAAAAAAAGGGTTCTGTCAAGTGGAGGTGACTCATCAGCAGTTTTTTTGGAAACAGGTGTTGAGAAGGAAGAGAGTAGGAATTGACAAGCTTAAACATAAAGGAAAAGTAGTAGAGGAGGCGAAGGATATAGAAGCGGCATTGCAGGAACACTGGGATGGAATTAATGACCCACAGTGGGGGGGGGGGGAGCCACCTGGTGTTAGAGTAGAAGCAGGACCTGACAGGTGGGAACAGGAACTATGCAAGAGAATTGAGAGAGTAGAGATTGAAATAGCAGTGGACAGGTTGAAAGTAGGAAAATCCCCAGGGCCAGATGGGGTACTCAATGAGTTTATAAAGAAAGGTCCGGAAAAATTGTGGGGGAGTATGAAATTTCTGTTTAATTTGGTTATTGAAAGAAAGGAAGCCCCAAGAGAATGGAGGGAGCTGAAGATAGCATACATCCCGAAGAAAGGATCAGTGGATAGCGTAGATCAGTGCAGATGGATAGCATTAGCCTCAAATATGGGAAAGATTTTTGCACGTGTAATGTACATGAGACTGGGGAGAGTTGTGGAGAGGGAGGGTTTCTTAGGAGAGATTCAGAATGGTTTCAGATCAGACAGGAGGGTTGTCGATCACGTGTTTACATTATCACATGTGCTAGAGCTAGAAAGGAAAAGGAAAAGAAAGGTGTGCATGGCCTTCCTTGATGTGCGGAAAGCTTACGACAGGGTTTGGAGAAATGCAGTGTGGGCTAAAATGGAAGGGCTAGGCTTTGGAGGTGGCTTTCTGGAAGTTTTGAAGGCTCTGTATGCAGATATAAATTGTAGTCTCAGTATAGGAGATGTGGAAACTCACGGGGCAAGGTTAGACATCGGGCTAAAACAGGGTAGTGTGTTATCACCGATTTTGATTGCCATATACATGAGAGAACTGGGAACTGAGCTGATAGAGAGCAATAAAGGAGTAACAATAGGAGGAGAAAAGATACCGGGGTTGTTCTTCGCTGATGACATTGGGTTAATGGCAGATACAAGGAGAGAGTTACAGAAACTTTTGAGGATAGCAGGGGACTATGGAGAAAAGTGGAGATTAGAGTTTAGTGAGAAGAAAAGTCAGGTCATGGTCCGGGGGCAGAAGAGAAGACAGGAGGAGAAATGGATGGTAGGAAAGTTTAGGATACCAGAGGGTCAAGAGAAAGTCATCAGAATTGGAGAGGGTGAGGAGTACGAATATTTAGGGGTAAACATTAAGGTCACGGGGCAGGGAATGTTTAAGTACCATGTTGAGAAAATCAGACAGAAGGTGAATAGTGCAAAAGGTATGATAAAGGTCACAACAGGGAACAGCTTCAATAGATCATTCACAGGAAGGGTGCTGTGTGAATGTGTAGCCATACCTGGGATGTTGTATGGGGTAGATGTAATAGCCATTAGTGAGAACGATATTGAATGGGTGGAGAAGGCACAGAGGGAGATGGGGAAATGGGTGCTTGGGGCACCACCGTGTGTAGCAACAGAGGCAGTGTTGGGAGAGTTGGTATGGTTACCAATAAGAGATAGAATAGCTAAGGCTGGGCTGGGCTACTGGGGATATTTGCAACAGGTGAATGAAGAAAGATGGTGTAGGAAGGCGTACATTGAGGCTGTTAGTGAAAAGACAAAATGGGTTCAAGAAATAGACAAGTTAGCTGGGAAATATGAGCTGAAAGGGTCAGATGAGATTGAAGTGGCGTGGAAATCATATATAGGAAAGGTGATCCAAGAGATACATGTGGGGCAGTGGAAAAGAATGGTTGAGGAAAAAAGCACACTAAAAGCATATAGAGCTGTAGACAAGCCAGTGAAGACTAACTGTTGGGATGGTAGCAAGGGTTCTAGACTGTTGTTTCAGGGCAGAGCAGGAGTGATCAATCTGGAGAAGAGGAAATAGAAGTGGATGAATGGGAGTGATGGGAAGTGCAGGGTGTGTAGGGAGGATGTGGATGAGACCATTGATCATATGATGACATGGTGTACAGGGTATAGAACGCTTAGAGACCAGCTGTTTGTAGAATGGAGAACAAGAGATGGGCACTGTAAAAGCTTAGAGCAAGTTTGGGGCATGGCAGAGAATGATAGGTTAGCATGGATACTAGGATTGAAGGGCGATTTTCCAGGAACTAGAGTTGGTTTAGAGTCAGTGAAAGGCTTCTTGGTGCAGTGCTGGGAGAGTAGGAATAATATCTTAGGATTAGTCACGGAAGAGAATAGAGGACAAACTTAGCAAGGGAAGGGAGAAGGTAGCCCTTATTAGGGTTCCCATGACCCTGCCAGGTGGCACCATCAGCAGGGGCTGTGGGCATGCCAAGCGCAAAGTTGCGACGCTGGGATAGGGCTTGCTTCTTTTTTTTTCCGTATTAAAGGCCACCTGACTAGCTACTAAGGTAGCCAGGACCGCGGCAGATAAGCGGAGTGCCACAGAATATTATCATTATTATGAAACCACGCTTGCAACAGCACAAACTGAGTCTGACACAGAACTTGGAATTTTCTCAGCTGAACTTAATAAATTGCGTTCCTTTCAAGTATAATTAATCGTACGCACTGTTTCCTCGCAATAGAATGCTTATGGTACCAACTTATACTCGTTTTTTTACATGTTATTTGTTTTATGTTGATTTATCTTTTTAGCGTAGGGGCTGTACTATTTAATTTCATGAGTGTCTGTGGTACGTGAAATACAAAACTACTGATAAATTATTACATATCTACAGCTATTGACTATGTTTTTTTTCCGAATCTTATGGCCTCATTGTCTTTTCGAGTTGTTACCAGCACTGTATTTCGGCATAATCACAATTGGCTGTCGAACTACTACTATAATTCAAAACCAAGATATTGCCATAAACTTCATATTATTGTCTTTTAAAATAAAGGAAGCGACATTATCCTTTTGTATATGCATGGACACACAAACACTATAATCTTCACCTTTTTTCGTGATATCCTTTGCTTCACGGCTTCAAAGCTGAACAACAGTCTAGGTATACTACGTTTCAAACTGATCACTTACTTTACTTTACCGTGTTTATATATGCCTTAATGTAGGGCCAATCTTTGTGCAATACCTGTTATCATTCTTGGCGAGTAAATCATATTATTTTTCATCAATTTCAATGCACGTGTCGTTTATGGCCGTATCGTTCGAAATGTATTCATGTATATTGTATGACAGACATACTCAAGCTATCTCTTTTTTATTTATGATATAACTATGTACTTGTCATTAATGGATTCATGTTGTGCTGTTTAGCGAGTTTACTGTATATACCATCGTGTGTTGGACGATGCGGTTAATCAGGAATGTAATAACTGGATATTTTTGTTGCATGAGCGCAGCCACCCTAAACCACGAGCATACATCTCATTATACAGGGATCATGATGCCCACTTATTTCACATTGTATCTCTTTATATATCTGTTGTGTGCTCACCATGTTGTATGAATAACATATCCACGCAAGCTAGGAATACGACTTTTCATGTATTATACCTGTACTCTCTTGCTTACAAATATAGTAGTCGTTCTTGCGATTCATAATACGGTTTCTTCCTATGCTGCTGCTGCTATTGGGAAATATTCACTGGAACCCCGGCCCTCCCGGTGACCTTTGTGACGTCCCACTTTGTCATCTTAATATTCGTAGTCTGAATCCAGACAAAATAAGATCTTTAAAAACTGATATTGCTCCTGATTTCGATATTATTACACTTTCGGAAACGTTCCTTTCACAAAACTCACTCGACAGTGATCTCAGCATCTCAGGATATCAGGATATCATACGGAAAGATCGCCCTGGTGGTCTTGGAGGCCAAGTGGCCCTTCTTGTATCTAAAGAGCTCGTTGTCGCTCGTCGTCTTGATATGGAGGTACCAGATATTGAGCTTCGGTGGACTGAGGTAAGAGCCCACAACAACACATTTTTATTGGGTACCGTTTATAGACCGCCTAACGCACCAGTTTCCTCTTGCAACAAACTACAGGATAGTATAGATTTAGCTAAAGTTAGCAATATACAAAATATCATCATAACTGGCGACTTAAACTCAGATTTCAATATCGCTGATGGCTCTAAACTGAAGCAATTCTGTCTTATAAATTTATTAACCCCTCATATTACAGAACCCACGAGAATTACTGGTATTACAGCTACATGTCTGGACCAAATCATTTCCAATATACCCATTTTAGTCAAAGAGCCTCGTGTCTTGCCACCCATTTGTAATTCTGACCGCTCTGTAGTTGCCTCAAATATTCTCTTTCGGCGCAAAAAGGACACATCATATAACAGGTATATTTGGGAATATAAAAAAGCCAACTTTGATATATTTAGAGACTCTTTAAGCCAAGCTGATTGGGATGCCTGTTTCAATTCGGAAAATGTTAATTGTGATAACTGGACTAAACTATTCATTCATGTCGCAAAGGAAACAATTCCGGGTAAATCTACCACAGTGCGTCCGTTGGACTTACCATGGTTTAATTCTCTCTGACGTACAAGACGAAAAGTTCTTCGCGCCTGCAACAAGGCCAAAGATAAAAATTATGACGCTCATTTTTGGAATTTTAACACCACCATGCGAAACCAATACCAAGAACAGTGAAAGACAGCATAGGAAAACTATAATATTAAACTAGGGGCCTCTTTACAAAATGTGAACCAAAAGAGCAAAGCATGGTGGCGTACGCTTAAATACTTTCTGAATAGTAATCAGTTCCATGCCATCCTATCACTACTTCATGATAATTGTCATATAACCAACAATCTCTCCAAAACTGAATTTTTTTCTCGACCACAGTAATATCAACATATCCAGAGGCCGTGTACTACCAACCATGAATCCACCGGAAGTACTTCTTAGTTCAATTCAGATTACTCGTGAAGAGCTTTTAGATATCCTAAAAAAGCTTGGATGTCACAAAGGCCACCGGCTCTGACGGTGTCAGTGCTATTCTACTGTGAGAGGGGGCGCCATCTATTTGCGACTCGCTTACAAAATTGTTCAATTTATCATTATGTCAGGAAGTCTTTCCTATTTCTGGAGACAGGCCCGTGTCACACCTTCGCATGAGAAGGGTGATACCAACTTATGTAATAACTACCGACCCATCTCCCTATTAAGTTGTGCCGGTAAAGTGACGGGAAAGGTTGTTTTCAAATATATTTTTAATTTCAGCACAGAAAATTTACTTTTATCTTCTAGTCAATCTGGGTTCATGCCCGCAGACACAACTGTTAATCAACTTCTATCCCTTTATCATGAACTCTCGCTATTGATCTCCAAAAAGAGGTCCGAGTAGTCTTTTTGGACATCATCAAATACTTTGACCGAGTATGGCACCAAGGCTTGCTATCCAAACTCGAACGTAGCGGGATCTCACACTCCTTGCTTAAATGGTTTAACAATAATCTCTCAAATCGGCAGGAAAGAGTCGTTATTAACGGTAAAACCACTACTTGGGTTACTATCAATGTTGGCGTCCCTCAGGGTTCTGTTTTTGGTCCTTTGTTATTTCTTATAATTATTAATGATATCGTGGATATCATTCATTCCAAAATCAAACTTTTCGCTGACGACACATCGATATTTCTTTCTGTCGATGATCCCCACCTAACTGCAGACATTTTAAACGAAGACCTGTCCTCTGTCGACTCTTGGTCAGCAGATTGGATGGTGACATTCAATGCCCTGAAAATGGATGCTATGTTGGTATCACTGAAGAGAAATCAAGTCTTTCACCCTCTCTTAATTTTCCAGCATCATCAATTAGAAAACGTCGACCCACATAAACACCTAGGGATAATACAGCGATCCGACCTCCGATGGAACGATCACATTGATCTTATTATTGTTAGAGCTTCCAAACAACTTAATATCATGGAAAGTTTAAAGTATTTTCTAGACAGAGAAACCCTGGAAATTATATACAAATCATTCATCGGACCACCAATGGAGTACGGCAGCGTGGTCTGGGATGGCTGCACGCAGAGGGACTCACAAAGATTAGAAAGTATTCAACTGGCTGCCGCACGTGTCATCTCTGGTGCTATGCTAATTGCTCCTTATATTAAATTATACGAAGAAACGGGTTTTCAAACGTCGGCCAAACGCAGAGAAATTAACAAATTAATCCAAATGGATAAAATTACTCATAATTTAGCCCCTGAATATTTAAGTGAGATTATTTATTCGAATCAAAACCAGATCAGACACAATATAAGACAAGCTGAAAACCTTCCTCGTTTTAGAGCTAGAACAGATCTATTCAATACTTCCTCCCCCCCAGCACTACGAGACTTTGGAACTAGCTCCCGCTTAACACTCGAAACTCTAACTCATTAAGTGAATTCAAGAAACACATAGTTTCGAAAGTCCGTCGCTCAATTTAAGAGACTAAATTATACTCTGCTGGAAAAAGACAACCGGCTGTCATTCAAGCAAGGCTCAGCATGGGCCGCAATCAGTTGAATGCTCACCTATATGCCATTGGTTTATGTCAATCCCCGAACTGTCGCTGTGGGCAAGGTGCAGATGATACTTGGCATGAATTTTTATTTGTCCATTCTATACAATCCAAAGAGATAGCTTACATACATCTATTTCAGATTTTGCTCCATTTACTCTAGAAAGCATATCATATTTGGATATTTGTATGATTTTTAGTTACAACCATTGCCACCGTCCATCGCTGTGTGGGCGGAGTCCCACGATGCGCATGATCAGCGGTTTAGTTTTATACAGCCAGCCCTTCTGTCTGTCCTGTCAAACCGTAGTGTCTGCCATAAACTTTTTGGCTCGGTGCAATACTCTGCTCCAATTAAGACAGGATTACGTCCTGGAGGAAAGCTCCGGGCTGTGTGGTGTCTTGTCTGTCCTGTCTCCTTGTCTATTCTCAGCAAGAGGGGTTAATATAGGGCCAAGCCCTCCTCCCCGATTGCCTTCCATGACAGACTTGGAAGTGTTAAAAAGAAGCAACAGCAGCAGCAACAGCCGAGAGAAGCGAAAGAAACGGCACCACAGTAATACTCGGAGAGACAGGTGGCTCCCAACAGCAAGCTGCTGGTAGGCGACAACGTCCGCGGCCAGAACAAATACGAGGTCGTGTACTTCCACAATGCAAATACAGAGTGGCCACAGACAATATTATCAAAACAAGTTGGATTTGGAGCGTTCTGAAACAACACCTTAAATTACCAAGCTGATGTGAATATTATATACGTGACCTGTGGGAATACACAAACTCAGGACCCCATTGTTATTTTCGGCTGTCTGTCTCTGATAACAATTTGGTATACATAAAACCTTACCAACAGCAATATTTTCTGTCCGAAGAATACACCTGATACCTGCTTTGATCGGGGAGACATTTCAAAATTAATGTTGGTTGACGCATTAAAGTCATCCATAAACATATATGCATAGACCACCTGTGAGATATCAAATCAACACGGTGGGTTTACAGATTTAAGTCAACAATTAATTTGTATGACCAACTGTGATATAAATCATAATAAGTGTTGGTGGACTCATTAAAGTCACCTTTCAATCATGTACAGACCACCCCTCTCGTTATAATTTTAAATTTCTGGAAATATTGTGTGGAGCATATCAATTTTAAACAATATACACATAGTTACTTGGCGTAACGTAAATTGTTGTAATTACATATTTAGAGAATCTGCCAATGGGCAACAGCATAGAAAACATCCTTGGAGGTTTTTTTGTAACGACTTCCACACCTAGCCTGGTCTGCAACTGCTTAATTTTTTTTTGCCCCCCCCCCCCCAATGTGTGATAGGAATTTCAAAATAATCTCTGAGCCGGAATGAAATATCCTAACGCAGTTTCGCTGGTTTCTGTGCTATTCTAATAAATTAGTTGCAACAATGATCAGGAAAGTATCCACAACAATTTGATTGGTTAAAAAATGGTCAGCGCGAGTTCTTAGGACAGGGATATAGCGGCGGAACCCCTGCGCTTAGATTTTTGAATTTTCTCATCAGATTGTAGCAGTGCTGTATAGCTGGCGAGTTATTGTTCCAGATCACAGCATTTTGAATATCTGCAACGATCAGGCAATACTGTCACAAAATTGCAGAACAGGCACATCGTATCACTCAATTTTATAAAAGTGGCCAAAACTGGCGAAGCTACTAATAGCTGGCGTTTTCAACAGACATAGCTGACCTTATTTTTCTCTATATAATTACGAGCAAAGAACAATACTTACCCCCAAAAAGTGCAAAGAAGCAACAATCAAATGCCGACTGCGCTCGACTGGAGCTTGTAAATCGGTGCTACTGCGGACAGCACTTGTACGGAAGACTCTTGCGGATGACAAACGTAACTACTAAGTATGTCAATACAAGCGTGATGAGCTATTAAAAATTCAGGTTCTCGCTGACAAGAGCCTGGATTTGTTAACCATGCGCACCATGGATTTAACATCAAAGAATCAATAATCGGTTTGCATGGTGGGTTATTGCTTTTAATTTGAGACCCAATGCAGAAATCGGTAGGATTATGTGATGTCTCTGACGGCGACTATTTTCCTAAAGGCCGCACTAACTGGACCAGAAAACCGGTTCATATACGCGGAGAAGACAACAAAATTGACATGACTGATTGTGTCTACATTAGGTGTTTCTCATTATTGTTTTCACATAGTTATATTTGTGTGTATGTTCTTTCTTTCTCTTGCCTTTCGTATTTTCCGCTGCAATATATCTTTGCCGCACCTTTCCTCGGAGGTGGCTACAGAAATGCAAACTGTTGCATGGTCATAGCCCTATTACTGAAATCCGTCCTATGATTTAGAATACTTTAACATGTTCAAAGTTATGCAAATTATAGGCAACTGAAATCTTAATAAAAAATCTTCCATATCTTCAAAATTATTTTAGATAGAGTTTGATTGATTGATTGATTTTATTTAGAAGTCAGCAGCTCATACAAGTACATATACAGGTAAAAATGAATAAAAGTAGCACAAATTGACAATACACAATGTGTTGACCTCCCGGAATAATCCCCAAAGTCAATACAAGACTTATTTCCAGAAGGTCCCTGTTAACCATACATAAATTAAATTTTAAATAATTTTCAATAATAAAATAATCAGGACGTATACATATATATCTGGAAAACAAAGGTATGTAAAAATTATTATTGTCTCTTAACTTATAAAAATCTGTTGTGCCCATTTTGGAAAATAAAAAAGCTTTTGTCTTAGTCTTAAAATTGGCTTTGCCCGTCAACAATTTTATTTCTTGGGGCAGGTTGTTCCAATCTTTAATAGCATTACAGTAAAAAGTAGTTTGGCCAACAGAATTTGTCCTGGGAATCGAGAAATTTACAGAACTCTTCCTGGTTAAGTGATTATGGATAGTTTGAGCTTTTTCAAAATTGTTCTTTAAATAAGAGGGACACTCACTATGAAAGATATTAAAAGAGTGATTCAACCTCAATTGACTGACTTGGAGTTGAGTATTTAAAAGACCAGCCTTTTGCAACTCAACAGAGCAGATGTGGGCTCTGGGGCCTAAATTAAGTATGAAGCGAGCCACTTTGTTCTGGGCTACCTGAAGTTTACGTTTAAGGGCCTGAGGTAGGGAAGAGTGCCAACTTAAAGCAGAATAATCGAAGAAGGGCTGAATTAAAGCATGACCCAACAATTTACGGGTTTCAAACTTTAAAACATGACCCTGTCTGTATTAGAATTTCAGACGTGAACCAGTTACTTTAACAATGTTGGTTACGGTGGTAGCACCAGTGAGAGATTGGTCCAGGTCCAAGCCTAGATACTTTACACACTTTACCGACTGTATTGTGTGCTCATCACATTCTACACTGAAATTCTCCACCTCTTTTAATTTTCTTTTGGGACCAAAGAGAATGCATTCAGTCTTGCCGAAATGCATCGACAAAATTGTTGTCAACTAGCCATTGGTTGCACAACTGCAAATTTGTCCTAAGCAAAGTGGATATGATGTGAGGATCTTTCCCTCGTACGAGCAAAACTGAGTCGTCAGCGTACAGCATCATTTTGCAGTTAACACTAATTTGAATGTCATTTACATAACAGAGGTACAAAAGAGGGCCAAGAATAGTGCCCTGGGGGACGCCGCATGATATATCACCCCAGTCAGAATACGTACCATTTACATCCGTCAGTATATGGGCAACTCCTTGGCCATGCAAACAAAATTGAGAAATTTCAATTTATGCTAAATTCACTTCATACATTGAAGACTTCGATACACACCCCCCGACTTTTACTACAACAAGTACAGCTGATTCCCTTCATGCTGGTATGCAACCATTTTCCATGCACAATAAATTAGCTTGCCGAGTCAGAACCTGAAAACATAACTGTCTTCCAGTCAACGATGACTGTCTTGACAACTCTTTGGGTTTCATAACCACAGAACTGGAATCAAGTGCGTGGATCAAGGTCATCCCTGTGATTTGCTCAAGCACGCAGTGACAGACTTTTGATGTTTCCCTTTCTTCTGGTAACCTGCTCTTTATAGGTACTCTAGTATGTGATCAAAGGAATAACGTTACGTATGTTTTACATGTAGTTATTTCACCTTGGATTACATTACATTGTACATACATATGGATGTTCAAATAATGTGTATTTGTGCATGTACATAATCATTCATACTTCAAAGGGCAGCTCTCTCTGGAGTAGGCACCTGCCTAGAGTGGGCATTTTCTTTACCAGTCCCGAAGGGTGGGGGTGGGGTGGGGCTCTATTGAATGGTTTGACTGTGTAGATAATCATTGATATTGTCTGTATATCTGGTCGTAACACTTGATTTGATGATATGTAAGTTTCAAAATATAAAATGCCTCCACTTAACATGATTTTAAATATGACAGATTTATGTCCTTCATCAGACATAATATAATAATCTTTATTTCAAGTCGCACATAGTACAATATTAAAACATTAGCGCCGAGGCACTATTACTCGACCATGAAGTCTGAGGAATGGAAAATGATATATAGTGTGGGAGCATATATCATGATTTTAAGTCCCGTGGGATTTTGATGAAGATTTTATGCCACCTATTCAGAAATGTTATTTATACCCTAAAGAACATAAAAAACCATGTTGGCACTTTGCCAACCTGTTAGATTCAAAATGGCTGCCATTTAACAAAATGGCCGCCAAACTCCAAACATAATGATATTTTATGTTACATAATGCGTCCGAAATGTTCGATTTAATAGATCTAAGAATCAAATTTTAACCTTTTGTCATCCAGGAACATTATTTATGACTTTTTCCTTAAACCTGAATATTATTAGACACCAAAATTTAATATATCTGAAAAATTTTATCTATATTTTCCATGTTTCTTAAATGTGTAGCCTTAAAATAGTTGATTTAAATTTGGCCTTTATTTTGGTTGTTACTGGTATCAGTGAGGGTATGTATAGCACTGTGGTTATCACAATTCAAGATAGCCACATTTTCCTCAAAAAACGCTGCTCCACCGCCCCCCCCCACAAGCCATTATGTCATTTTACATGAAGAACCAATATTCTACAACTAACATTATCTTAGAGTTATATATCATATTCCAACCATGTAACAAAATTGTGTCATGATTTTCAATCTTGAAACTTAACACTAGCTGTTATCAACCAAATTTCAACATGGCTGATATGCTAAAAAATGCATGCATATAATATATGAATCAAAACTTGTTGATATTTAACTATATCTCCCATTACCCTTTTAGTCTAGATCAATACTTTTTCTTCATCGGATTCAAGATCATCAGCTCAAATCATTGTTCGCTATTATCACTTACCTGTTGTTTGAATGTATTTTGAAGGTCTGTAAGGTAGTATTGATGTGCTGACAGAATGATTCCCTGTATAGTAGCTAAAGTGGTGGTCCAGGACTAATGCATGGTGCTGGCATGCTGATGGGTGGATTTGCATGATTTGCACTGCTTGGAGAAATAGTGTCCCAAGTGCTTTTAGATTACTTGCTGAGTCTTCATTTATATTGAAAGACTGAACACATTCTTGCCATAATCCAAGCACATTTATTTGCAAAGACTTTTTTGCACAATGACTGTAGCAAGGCCTCTAGATATTCTTGATTTACCCCATTAATTCTGGGGTTTAATCCTCTAATTGCCCTAAAAGTGGCCAACTATATAGAAAGGCATCTCCTTTCATGTCTTCAATTAACTTTTTTTCCACAGAAAACATTTTGAATAACAATTATAGATGAGAGCTAAACAGAGAAAACATGCCCCATGAATTTACAGCTTTTCAAAGCATGGAATAGGTGTTTAATGACCACCTCATACTAAGAAAATAGCGTTCAGATAAGGATTACCCTCGGTGCTCACAACGTATTTTCCCCAATTCTGAATTTTTTTTGGAGACTTTGCAGGTGTCATAATACGGTTGTAACTGCACCAACAATTTGATGAAGCTGTGATGAATCTTTCTAGAGATATTATGGTAACATTGTCCACTTCTCTCTCTCTCTCTCTCTCTCTTAAAAGTCTATGTAGAGTTAAAAGACTCTACATAGACCAATACTTTGAAACCTGTACTATTCCAAATTGATGAAAATACCCTCCAGCACTTTATGTGCCAAATGTAAAAACATACCGACTCTATTAGCCTATTCGCAGCCAGAGTGGGTTAAACACCCAGGTAACCACCAGAAAAATATCAAATCTGGGCAGTATCTAACAGAATGGAAACTTTTGTAGTCTGAATTTATGTGTTTAGAAAATGAAATTTACTAAATTTGGTCGTAAGGTTTCCCCCCACCCTCAATCCAGTACATTCATCCCACCTAATAATAATTTCAGCTTAACCTACTAGCTGGTCATTGCCATGTACAGCACATGTAGAACAGTTCACATATCACTTGTGTACTACAGTTTGATCTTGTTGACCTTCTTGCCTGTGGCTCACCTGGCATAAATGATAGATTTTGGATGAAGTACCAAAAGTAGATCTAACATTGATGACTCTGGAATTATGATCAACTGCTTTCCTCTTCATCGTCCAAATGAACAAGCCAACTGCTATGGCAGACTGCCACGGTATATAGCAATCACCAGATACGGCCAGCTTCCACTGTGTAGGACAGTCACCAGCTGGACACCACAACTCAATGATGAAGATGAGGACGATGATAGTTAAAATAACTATCTTAACCGCACAAGTATGAACTTGGTAATGGAGATGACGATGTCATTGAATGTAGCAATACACTTTAATGTGTCATAATGTTGTTTCAATGTTTACTCACAATATGAGTGTGACAATGATGAAGATGAGAACGATGATAGTTATAATAGTTATCCTAATCATACAAATATGAACTGGGTAATGGAGGTGATCATGTCATTTATTGTAGCAATACACTTTAATGTGCTATACATAATATTGTTTCAATGTTAACTCACAATATAAGAGTGACCATGATGAAGATGAGAATGATGATAGTTAAAATGATTATCCTAATCATACAAATATGAACTATATAATGGATGTGATGATGCCATTTATTGTAGCAATACACTTGTTTCATAATACTCTTCCAATGTAAACTCACAATATGAGAGTGACAATGATGAAAGTGCAAATGATAATAATTTTAAATAAGGGTCCCCCAGTCACACAGGTATGAAATTGGTAAGGGAGGTGATTATGCCCTTTATTGTAGTAATATACTGGTGTCATAATATTGTATCAAAATAAAGTCATTGATCTCGGTTCGGTTTACATTCTTTTGATCCAATGATTTGATACTTTTAAGACAAATATGAGCCTAAATTGACTAAGATTCAATTTGAAGATAAAAATCCAACTTCATAGCCGGAAGTTATGAAAATAAATGCCCAAATAAAGTGCTTTATACTGCAAGCACCTTTAAGGGACCTGTAATTGGACAAAAATTAGAAATTTGACAGCCATTTTGAAAAATGGCGGCCATTTTGAATCTAACAGGTAGGCAAAGTGCCAACATGTTTTTTTCTGTTATTTCAAATGTATTTAACATTTCTGAGTAGGTTTTATAAAATCTTCATCAACAGCCCACGGGACTTCGCATGCCCCCACACTAATATACAATGGATACGCAATGAACAAATGTTTACACTTGGTGCACGTTCGCAATGGAAACATCACAACTAGGTTCGGCTGTAGCATAAGGCACATACAGAACATGGGCAGGAAGGGCCAAGCCATGCGTTTATAAGTCTTTTGAATTGGGATAGAGTTGTCTGTTCTTTGATATAAGAAGGGAGGGAGTTCCAAAGCTTGGCCCCTTGGTGCCGTACAGAGTTCTTGCCATAAGTAACTGTGCTGTAAGCAGGCTGCTCAAGCTTCATATTGGCACGTAAATCATACTGAGTTTCTTTTCTTGCAAATAAGTCAGAAAGAAAATTAGGACAGTCTTTCAGATTAATCTTACAAATTTCAATAGAGAGCTTTCTTAGTCCATTCAGATAAAGTGAGGATTTTCTTGCTCGATATAAAATGTTTGAGTATGAAGAGGGGTAATCATTTAAGACAAACCGCAATGCTC
>OZ026616.1:73480716-73532716 GCA_964020975.1 Hermodice carunculata
TTTGTTTTGTTCAGTATAGTATGGCTGGGCACGCTCGTTATTGCACCGAGTCAGGATAATTCGAATATAAAGAAACCAAAGCACTGAGCTTGCTACAATTTTGAATTTCAGCAAGCTCCTGTTCTTTGATCTGATGGGCGTGCCTAATATCTGAGGTCCACTACCAACTGACTGGACTAGGGCTGGTCAATGATAGTAACTTGGCTTCCGGTTACAACTAATGTGAAAAACATCAACATGTCTCCCTGACATGCACCTCTTTGTTATAATGCCTCCAAACGATCGAAGGACAGGCTAACAAGTCAAAGAGACTGCTTATTATTAAAATAATTAACATTCATGGGTGAAGTGCCAGGGACTGCCAATCGAGCAGCAGAATGCCTGCAGCCTGGTCTGTCTTCTGTATGCTACTGAACTTTACAGCTTGCCATCGGGCCAGGTCTGAAGAGTCTACATATTGTTACCCTGACAAGAGATGTTTGTTTGTCCTGTTGGTCTTTGGCGCTTGTTTTTGGTGTCTTCTGCAGGCGACCATATTTGTATTTGGACGGTTTCAGGAAGTAGGGAACCCATTTACGTTTCCACTAGGCAAGCCATATATGGCACAATACTGAAGGTGGCGCCTCAAGTATCAATGCCAACGTATATTTCCATACACTTTTTAAGTCCTAAAAATTATATGGGCCTAATTCAAAAACGGTGGGGTGCAGACTGTTCCTAAAATTTTCACATTTTGACCTCGATATTCCAAGTGCCTGTGTGACCTTCACCTTAAACTCGGGTATTGCATATTCGTTGGGCTATTTCAGTATGCAATGAACTGAATGTTCATCTGGTTGTAGTTTTGGTGATGAAATATCAAAATAAAACTATTGAACACAACTAATGCGGAGAGTGTGGACTAGCACACACAACTCTTCATGTCTTTGAAAATAAGTTTTATTAATTGCAAATTTGGATACCAATGTTGTAGTTATACTTTATTTATTTGTATATTTTGTAATTGGCTCCCATTGGTGCATGCTTGCTTGTTTATACGTATGCAACGTTCATGACTTCTTGAATTAGGGCACATTTCTGTGAACCTCTTAATTGGTGTGGGGTTGATGCATTATAAGTGGCCCATTACAGAGGGGTGGGGGTGGAAAATTAGGTTTGAACCCCGTTCGTCTGTCCTTCCATCCGAAAGTGACCGCATTTCCTGAACCTTTAACTGAAATATTTCGAATGTGGTATGTGAGTACTTCTCAGCACAGGAATGTGTCGCACACGGAAAAAAAGGTAATTGTGACTTTGACTTTTGACCCCACGATGGAAAAGGCTTCTGTGGGCAATATTGCCTGTAATGTTTACAGATAGCAAACTTTGTGTGTGGATAATTCTTGGCATAACAGTGTGTCACGTAACGGGATTTGGTCACTATGACCTGATCTTTAAACTCACCAGAGCAAATGCTTAAGTAGACAATATTTCTGATACTATGAAAACTGCATATACCATTGAACATTGACCTCCAGTGGGAAATTACCATGTGTTGTTGCGCTTTGCTTCTGCCTTTGTTTAATTTAGGGCGGCACTTACTATTGCGCGCAGGTGGTTTGCCAAAAAAAAAAACAAATACAGCTGAAGGCGTGGGTTTCAGTAAAAAGAACAGGGCAGATAAGTTCGATGTATTTGAAACTATTCTTTGAGACCAGTGTAAAAAGCATCGATGTTACCACTTTCACAAATTTTGTGAAGGCAGAAAGTTTGCAATTTTGTAGTCCAAATTGCACGATGCACTGATTTGGCGATGAAAATTATAAATATTTTGAGAAAGAGAACTGCATAGGTGGAATATGGACATCCAAGAAGCATGAATGAAATATCTGTCAAATATGTATCAAACGTTGCATTTTCATGCGTTATGAAGATGATCAGCCGATTCCCTGGAAATACATAATTGACTGAAATTCAAAATAGTAAAACAAACAACAGATTGAGATTCTACTTCTTGCGGTGTTTCAGAATAATGGCTGACTGGACGTCGACATGCTGAGAAGAGGGAGAGAGAGGGAGAAAGAAAGAAAGAGAGAGAGAGAGAGAGAGAGAGAGAGAGAGAGAGAGAGAGAGAGAGAGAGAGAGAGAGAGAGAGAGAGAGAGAGAGAGTTTATAATTAAACACTGATCAAAATTGAGTGTATTGTTAACAGTAAAGGTTAGATGGAAGATTAAGCATCATATTTAAGTCAGCACTATAAACACTTCATCACTGCAAGCAACTTATTAATTCGTGGAGCGAGAACAGAGACATTCTGGTTATATGCTGTGAGACCTGCATCTTTCGCATGTAGTAGCAAAAACTAGACAGTGATATTTTTTACACAATTTACAATGGTGCAAAGTGTGCACAAGAACAATTTTGAGAGTTCAAACACGAACGTTATCAATGAGAGAGGTCACAATTAGGTATCGTGTATCTTCCCTTCAATTCGCAACTAAATACTCGGACCTTTTCTGTAACAAGAGCTGTCTATTCCCATTAGTTTGTATTTTAAGTAGCCCTGAATAAACTAGTCGCTTTTGTAGTTGTGTTTATGTCATCTAATGTCTTTCGGTCATATACCCATTTTTGCTGTTCGAAAATCTGATATCTCTACGCGCAGCAGTTTTAAAGTTATTAGGCTGTTATTTACAATGAAAGGTGATGGACATATACAACCATGTCCCTGAGGTGACTGCAGTGCCCCCTACAATGGGGGCTTGGCGAATTTTGTTCTTGTCCTTTCCTATTGGGGTTAACTGTAAAAGGGACCAGGGCAGTAACCGTGGCTAACCTACTAAGTATTTGTCAAATGAATGTACAAAATACGTTCCAAATGATTGCACAACAACCAACAAAATAAAACACGATAGCCCTCTACTCAGGTGACCAAAAGTTAAAGAAGTAGGGGAAGCTTTGCTCACATTTTCTTGTAATGAAAACTGTACATCAACATATCAAGGGAAGTTTACCTTATGAACTATTTGCAAGTCTTGATACAATTTGCATGCAACACGAATCCCTGATTTGATCATAAAGGTTAACAGATCGTTCACAGGGCCATATACATTTATAAAGAAAAAAAACTTTCCACATAATTTAACAGGTGGCGGTTTGATGTGTCATATACTATATATTGTATAATGAATGTTTCCTAAGAGCTACATCCCCCAACACTATCTAGGTCACACTTGCTTGCATCTCTTCTCTCCACCATACAGTAAGGCTTGTGCATCATTTTCAAAAACCTCCTAGACATGTTATATCAAGATGCATCCAGCTATTTTATGGTGATCTAGAATATAAGATAGCATGCTGTCAGAAGTCGGATTCCATCTGCCCAGAGCACAGCTACGACTAACAAACAAGTTATATGAAATGATCGCAAGTCTGAAAAAGTGGTATTCTAAATTGGCCAAGCCTGATGCAGATGACATTTGCGGGTGCAGCAGCAGAACACAAAGTAGGTTAGAACATCTTATACTTATACAAAGTAGGTTAGAACATCTTATACTTGTACATCCAGAAACTGCAGTAGGGAATTTCAAATCATGCGCCTATGGAAACAGGTGTAATAACAGGACTGTTTAACTGCATAAATGGACTAAAAGCTAGGAAAACACTATTAACAGAGTGAAGTTCAAACTAAGTTGCTGATAACACACGCAAACCACCTTATACGTCACACTGGCTCACACAGGACCTCGTTACAGATACAGGACACTAGACATGATACAGTGAGGTCACTACACATCTCATATGGCCCATACAAGAACTCTATAAAGTAAGACTCAGACTCAGACTCTAGACTCCTTTATTTGACCGGAAATATAAAACGTAAGATTATAGACATATCTCATTACAGAGGTCAGGCAACCCTCATTAAGGCCCCAACAGCCGCTATCATGGGGGCCACCCAGATATACTACAAAGGAAGCATAGTTACAAATGAAAGAGTAGGTGTGAAGGAGATAAAAATGTTTTGCTTGGTAAGCTACAATTTATTTAATGTTTTTGATAGGATTAGAAATTGTAATTCATGTAATGAAAGTGACTTTCGGAGGCTGCCTAAGAATCAAAGCTATGAAAGATACCAAACATAGCAGTTGGGAATGGAACAAGCAGATTTATATTTGTTAATAAAATAATTTTTCAGATATAAGAAAACCACTTTTACTAAGGGTATGAAGCTTGTTCAGTGTAGAGTCTGGAATTGTTTTTAATGTTTTACTGGTTTTATGTTTTAAACAATTACCTGTCCCAACCAATTTTCTCCTTTCTATAAATAAAAGGTTACTACCTGTCGTGTAATGAGTATGCATTATAAACAGGCTGTATTTTAAAAGTTTTGAAACATTCAGGTAACTGATTTTTTTCTAAACTTACAGTAGAACTTCAGTTGTTGGTGAATATATATGTCACCACTTTTTAGTACATTTAACCTTTTAAAAATAGGTTCTGTTCTTTGAAATATACTTGCTGAGGCTTATTATTCTCATGCATTTTTTTTGGAGTAATTCAATTCTTGTATTATTACGTAGACAACCACAGGTAAAATAAGGACGTACCAGTGAATTATTTATTGTTTGCAGAATATTTTTTGGTAAGTGTTCTTTTAATTTGTACATGATACGAATGGTTTTGGATATCTTGGATGAGATTTTACCTATGTGACTTTTCCAATTTAGATTTTGTCAATTTGTATGCCTAGAAAATTAAAACCATTTACACACTCAATTCTTGTGTTGTGTATTTCTGTTTGAGGAATTGTCACCTCTCTTTGTGGGTTGTGAAAAATTATGAATTTGGTTTTCTTTTCATTTAAAGACAATTTATTGAATTTCAACCATTTACTTATTTTACGTAACTCGTTGCTTATATTGTATGATAATTCTTGCGTAAGGTCAGAATTAAGTAAAACCTGTAAGGAACTGAATCATGTTGTATCAGCAGACATGATTGGCTTAAAAATGTTGGAAGCCATATGTACATCATTAATACAGATTATGAACAACAAAGGACATATAATTGAGCCCTGTGGAACACCAGTGGTGATATTTAGAAGGTCTGATTTTGTATCATTTATTTCTACATATTATTTCCGGTCGGCTGGATAATTTTGAGAAGTTCTGGTACTGCACCATTAATGCCACAGTATTCCAGTTTCTGAATTAAGCTATGATGGTTTAAAGTATAGAATGCTTTGGAAAGGTCCCAGAAAATGTTTTTGGGGATCTCAGAATTATCTATACTATTTAGTGTTCTATCAACTAGTTTAATGGCAGTTCTGTGGAATGTGCATAACGAAATTCATACTGATGGTTATATTACAAAAGATGTTCTTTGAAGTATTCGTTTAATTGATTAAACATTATTTTTTCATTTTTTTTTTAACTAGGCAAAAGGGAAATTGGTGTATAATTATCAAAGATTTCTTCGTGACCCTTTTTGAAAAGGGGAATGACGTTGGCGATTTTCAAATTACCACAAAGGACTCCGCTGGCAATAGATTGATTAAAAGTAAGTGACAAGGCCATACTGATTTAATTTTTAAATGTGTTTCATTAGTTTGATAGGAATTTCATCATTGCCACAACTTGTTTCTGGTTTCAACGAGTCAATTATTTTAACTACAGTGTGACTGTTAACAGGTTTAAATGACAAATTATGCTAACAGGGGTTGCAAAGATAATTTGGGAAATCATATTTTTTTGAGGGATTTACCCGTGTGGCTAGTTTTGGACCTATTTTGAGAAATGCTTGTTGAAATTATTAGCAATTTCTTGCTTATCAGTATGATTTCCCCTTTTGATTTTGAAGGAATTAGGGATATAAAATTTCTGTTTTCTTTTATTAAGTACTTCCTGAATAGTTTTCCATGTATCTTTTATGTTACTTTTGTATTTTACGAAGCAAGAACTATAGTAAGTTTTCTTAGCTTGTTTGATATTATTGTTCAAGATGTTATTGTATGCATGTAGATTAGTTTTGCGCTCGTTACATTTTTCTAAATTAGTAGGGGTCTTTTTAAGTTCTTTGTATAATTGTCCCTGTTTGCTATGGATATTATTATGCCTTGAGTAATCCAGTTGGATTTTTTTGTGTTTGTGTTTATTAAATTTGATCATTTTAGATGGAAAATCATTATCTAAAGCATGTTTGCAGTTTCTCTCTAATATATTATAGTTTTCTGTAGGGTCAGCCATTTGTATTCATCTTATCATGTATATTTGATGTACTAATTGCATTAAGAAAATTTAGAAGAGACTCTGGTTTGTTATCTCTGGTGTAGATATACTTTAGATTTGGTTCATAAGTGTTTTTGAAGTCAAAGGACATAAAATATCATCAGAAATATTAGAAGTTAAAATCCCTGCAGTTGGGGGACCTTTTAGATTTGTTAGTTTCATGAGAAAATCATCTATTAATGTACCTCTATTTTGAGATAATCTAATTGGTAAGGTAATTCGTGGGAGATGGTCTAGAGATGTGACAGTGTCAAAGTTAGTGTTTATAATATTTTTCTTTTTAACATTTAATGGATCAATATTAAAATCTCCTGCAATTATCACATGACTACTTTTGCTAGTTCGTGCATCAAGTATAGGAGAAAATTCGGTAACGAATGAGTTGTAGTTATCATTTGTGTCTCGGGGAGGTCGGTAACCATTTCCAATGAAGGGTTTCTTTTGGAGCAAATTGCTACTAATTTTAAAAACTGACCTTCCCATATGTCTGACTTTTTTATGGATGGAAAAATTTTATAATTGTAACTGTCCTCCAAATAAATAGCTAGACCACGATGAGTAGTGCAGATGTAACCTTGACTAATTAAGTTGTAACCTTCCAGCTGAAATAGACACATGTCAGTAATATCTGATTGCCATGTTTCTTGAAGACCAGCCAGAGCTGCCACATGTAGTTCAGAATCAAAGCAGTAAGGCAAAATGGGTAAAATGACAGGAATAGACACACCAGGAATGATTTGGAGTGCAGAAGCTCTGCCATCAGCATTCCAAGAATTCAAATTGTACTGTCAAGTAATATTCAAAGTGTCCCTTGCAGAAAAAAGAAATATAGAACAGCAAGTAACCTATGCTCTCCTATGGGTTGGAGAAGTAGGAAGACATATGTTAAACAGCTGGAACATGACTGCCACTTTGTTCTCCGACTCATAGTTATAGTGGAGGTAGAGTGTGTTTGTAATGTTCCAGATTCATAAATATCACAAAAACGATGTAGGCCTACTTTACTCTTTTGCTGTAAACTTAGGTGACTGACAAGTCGGAAGAACTAAAAGGTGATAGGCCTAACAGGTCTCTTTTTATTTTTGGCAGAAGTAATGAAATTTGTGTTTTTGGTGGTTAGGCCTATACATTTTGGAAATGAACTAGTGTCTGCAGTTAATGATGAATATTTCTAAGGTTGAGAGGATCGATTTAAAACCACCAGTTGCCTTTTATGGGTGACTGCCTGTCTCAAGTCAGGAGAGAAATTTGTTTCTTCACATTGGTTTTGGGAAAGAAATATTGATGCTTTGGCAAGTCTGGAATCTCTTTGCTGTCATTGTTGGGTTTGGAATTAATGAATATGGATCAGGTTTTTCTGTACTATTTGAAAATTACTTCATTGGCTATGTTGTGCTGTGGGCTTTGTTCTCCGACTCATAGTTATAGTGGAGGTAGAGTGTGTTTGTAATGTTCCAGATTCATAAATATCACAAAAACGATGTAGGCCTACTTTACTCTTTTGCTGTAAACTTAGGTGACTGACAAGTCGGAAGAACTAAAAGGTGATAGGCCTAACAGGTCTCTTTTTATTTTTGGCAGAAGTAATGAAATTTGTGTTTTTGGTGGTTAGGCCTATACATTTTGGAAATGAACTAGTGTCTGCAGTTAATGATGAATATTTCTAAGGTTGAGAGGATCGATTTAAAACCACCAGTTGCCTTTTATGGGTGACTGCCTGTCTCAAGTCAGGAGAGAAATTTGTTTCTTCACATTGGTTTTGGGAAAGAAATATTGATGCTTTGGCAAGTCTGGAATCTCTTTGCTGTCATTGTTGGGTTTGGAATTAATGAATATGGAATTAATGAATATGGATCAGGTTTTTCTGTACTAACTGAATAAAAGCAACAAAAAAAAAAAAAAAAAAAAAAAAACTGGGAGAAATTTGAAAAGCGTATTGAGCCCCAAACCATCTTTAGACTGGCATGATACCAGCTTCAAAAGATAAAACAGGAAATAAATGAATCCACTGATGAGTTCATGGTTAAACAGAAAAACAACAAGGTTCAAAAGTGCAAATTTCGAGATGAGAAAATACCAGAAGGGACAATCATAAAACAATTTATATATGATACCAAACCTTGAGGGTCCAGAGGAAATTAATCCAGAAAAATGAGAACCCAATTAAGCTTGTTGAAGCTATTGCCATTACCAGGACTCAGGAAACAAGAATGTTGCAAGTGCAAGAATTAACTGAAATAAAACAAACAGAAAAATCAGTTCATACCAAACATGGTAAAACTATCCAACACAAGAAGTGCACGAGGTGTGTAGGAGAGCACACAAAAGGACCAACATGCCCGGGGAACAGCCATCCACTGGAAGAGTGTTTACCTAACAAAATGCAACAACCAACATAGAGGACAAGGTCAGGACTAGTCCAGTACAGAAAAAAACAAAAGCACAATATTGATAAATTGGCCCACCAAATTAAGCATACAGGGTGTACCAGGACCAAACAAAACATTCATGCTGTCCATGACAATACCTCCTATGAACCACCAGCTCAAAGTGGCTTTCCAACTGTCGTCATAAATGCCATTAACAATGAAGTAGGTAGTACAGATTAAATATTTGTGAAGCTAAATATCAAGCTTGCTGACATACCAGACACTCCTGCTACATTACAGGCAAAGGTGGATACTGGTGCATAAGGCAACATTTTGCCACTCTGTATCTACAGAAAGATGTTTCCAGAGACTATAAGCAGACATGTGTTCCCTAAGGATGGATACAAACCACCTACAGAGATCATACTGACTGCATCTGGAGGCAGTAGGACTAAACAGCATGGTACCTGCACCATAACTTCCAGCACAAGCAGTGCAACACTTACGCAGCGTTTTATACTTCTGTTTGTGATAGACCAGCATTCATAAGAACCATGACAAAGACCACATAGGCTTTTCTGCAACTTCCAATAGAACCACGCAAGAACCACTCAATGAAAGAGCAAACCTCACACCAGCACTTAATACATGTGAAACATTGATGTCTACATGCCCAATGACGTTTGGAGGCATTGGACAATTCAATGGAGAACACCACATTGTTCTGGACCCATCATATAAACCTGTTATCCCCACTACAAGAAAATGTCCGATGCAATTGAAGGAACAAATCAAAGAAGAACATAAGGAAATGGAAGCGCATGTTGTTATACAGAAAGTCAACAAGCCAAAAGATTGGGTCAGTAGCCTGTTGTATGCCAGAAAGTGTAACGGAAAGTTATGGATTTGTCTTGACCTAAAAGATCTCAATGAGGCAATAAAGTGAAGTTGTCACAGACTGCTCACCTTGAAGAAGATCACACCCAAATGTGCAGGCAGTACCATATTTTCAAAGCTTTAAGCAAAGCGTGCATACTGGGCCATCACACTTGTTAAAGAATCAAGCCTGCTACCCAAATTTAACAGTCCCTTTGGTCGATACAAATTCCTGAAACTAGCCTACTTTCTTCTTTTGCTGTAAACTCAACTGACTGACAAGTCAGGATAACCAAAGAGTCACAGGCTTATCCTGCCTATATTTATCTATGGAACAAGTGATAAAATTCAGGTTTTAAGTGGTTAGGCCTACATGTTTTGGAAAAAAACGTAAGTCTGTTGTTAATGAAGAAAATTTCGATGGTTAAGATGACTGGTTTAAAACCCACCAGTTGCCCTTTATGAGTGACTGCCTGTCTGAATTCAGAAGCAAAATTTGCTTCCTAACATTGTTATTGGAAGACGTATGCTCATGTTTTGGTAACTCTGGAATTTCTGTGCTGTCATTGTTGGTCTGAAACTTATGTATCTGTGTTTGTCTTGACTATTTGCTCTGAAGATGAACCAGTGACAGTGTGACTGAATATAGCTACACCATATACAAACGATTCGCTGAAGAGTAAACTTCAGCTATGTGAATAGCAGTCCCCATTTCCCTCAAAGCAATGGGTTTTATGGAACAACAGATTCAAACAGTAAAGCAAACCCTCACTAAAACTTAAAAAGGTGGCCAAGATGGTTGCCTACGACCCACTCTTCCTGACAATAACCTCCCATCACCTGTAGAGCTTTTATACCAGGGACAGCTGCAATCAAGCTTAAGAGTGACATCCATGCTTAACATGTAACAGCAAGTCAACAAAACCAGAGCCATACCATAATCAAAATTCTACAGACTAAATCTAGCCTCTCTGAAAAATTCAACCACCCAGAAAAGTGAACAAACATTAATGACAGAAGCTTTGCAGGAATCTTGTTCTTGAGCTGTACAGACCCCTACAGGCCAAATCCTGAGGTGACACTAATGTCACATTAAAGAATCAAAAGACCTTATGGCCCAACCTGCTCAAAGTGATGATGTGCCAGCAACCAGTGACCCAAAACAATTCGGCCAAGGATATGTGACATGCTTTGGCAGTATTAGAACGCCACTAATGTGTGTCGACATGTGGAAAATATAATTAGAAAAGTTAAACTATGGTGGTCAGTTGCCAGGCAGAATAAAATGTTTTGGTAATGTGAGGGTAGTCTATCCCTGTGACTATGTTTACAAGCCACAAATAACATTTACAATGGTAGTTTTCTATGTAAAGAATATTCTATAGGTAATAATCAGAGTGCAGGTAATATTTATTACGTATGCTACTACATTTGAGGTAACAATTGTACAGCATTTAACACTTAAGGTTTATCTCATTCATAGGTTCAATTAATGACAACCAGATGCAGTATGGCACAGTCGACTGTACAGAACACTGGTTGTATACACTATGACACGATATTACAGCAGATATGCAAACATGGAACATTTTAAAATGTATTCCTCTCATAAGAAGGGACTGTCATATACTATATACTAGAAAATGAATATACCCTGAGAGCTACACCCCCAACACTATCTAGGTCACACTTTCTTGGGTCTTATCTCTCCAACATACATTAAGGATTGTACATCACCTTCAATAAGCCTCCTAGATATTTTATATTAAGATGCAACTAGCTATTTTATCATGTGGATCCAGAAGGTTACATAACATGTTGAAGGTGCAGTTTATTAGCTTGTTAAGGGAATGAATCAAGTTGCTTTGATGACACTGCTCACATTAACACTTACCAGACCAACCATACAAGTTTGGCTGCAAGACGCACTATGTCAATTTAGTCACTGAAAGAATGACACCAATCGCCAAACACAAGTAGTGCTACCTTGGTGAAAACTGTCTCCAACACAAATATGTTTGTTCGAATCTGCTACTTGTATAGCCTGGTGTAGCTCCTATACATAGTATTTATACATATTACCACCACAGTGATAATACACTCATTGCAACTTAGAACTAAATATAATTACCAACGTTGAATTAAAACTGAGACAGCCACAATGCCAATAACCAGCAGCATCCACATAGACTTTTTGCACCTCTTGGGCTGAGTCACATGCCTTGTTCTGATGGCTGCCATAACATTTTCATGTGCAGATAATGCTGCAGTGCGAGCACCTGCCCAGGCATGAGGACCAACAAGACGATAATGCACCGCAAATGGAGGACCAAGGAAAACGTTCATTGCCAGTTTGGGATCAGTCAGTAGAAGCTTCCAAAAGCAGGGTAGGACCCCTAGTTCTTTGGCAATCTCATCTCGGAATTTCCTAATATGAGCCTGCAAAATAACACAATTTTCGATTAAGTGAGAAGAGCAAACAAGGAATGATTATGCCGCCAGGTGGTCAGGTAAATCCTTTAACTCTTTTTAAACTCGGACGAGGGTGCTTCAATCACGGAATACTTTCAGATGTCTATAGTCAGAACCAGGACCAAACTGAAGCTTTCTTTAAAACACATTCTTCTAAACCAGACAGCTTCCATGAAATAGTATATGCTGTAAAAAATTGTGGCCATTAGTTCACAGTGTGAAGAACGGACAGGGTTATCGCTCGAGATCTACCATTTACCCAATGCGTTGACAGCATCCAGGGGCATACCAGATTACGTACAATTCATAACAAACACTTTAAAACTCTGTGGGAGCATTGTGGGCAACATTACAGCAGACTGATTTCTCTTTACCTCTGTATACCTCTCCCAAAGAGTGGAATATACACCCAAGATATCGTATTTTTACATTAACATACCATCAGAAAACTCAATATGCTATGATAACATCTAACTTTTCCTATTTTTGTTTTCTTCTGCTGTTTCCTATTGGGTGATTAGAACTTACCTTCGGTTTTGGAATTCCATAAAGTTTAGTTGCATTTTCTTTCCGAGTTTTTATTTCTTTTATCATTTGCTGCTTAGATGGCAATTGAGAATGGCCACTGAAAACTCGTGCTGCCCACCGTGCCTGAATTTCCATACAAGGAACTACAGGTCCAGAAATGAAGACACATCCAACCATTGCTAGTGTCTGGTGTTCAGTGCTGATCGGGAAAGTCAATCGGTAGAGCTGGAAATCCTCATAGTCATCTTTCAAAGGAAGAAAATAGCACCTAATATAAAGTTAAATATGCACCCCATGGCATTTCCTCATACTCTGAGAGTAGCAAATTTAAACTAGTAAAATTAAAAGGTGGCCCAATGTGGTGCCAACATTGGCTATCCCTCTGTCAAACATTGGACCAACTTTAAGGTTAGATGGGGAATAATATCTGCTCCATTTTTTTGGTTTGCATTGTGTTTTATCAAACAGCATTGTGGCTAAAAGGTTGAGGGGGACCAACGTAGAAGTGTAACAGGCCGATGCCACTTGTCAATTTCTTTCTTTATGCCCCCCCCCCCCCCCCGTGGCTTCTTTGTTGCTTTTCGAATTACTTTTACATTTTCAGGAAGTGTGATTGCACAAATTTGGTACTATGAAGCATGATAAATGACTTACCAAAGCCAATAAAATAACTTGAGCAGTAAAAGTTTTGTGGTTCAAGAACGATTTGCAAACAAAACATAAATAAAACAAATACAACATAAAAAACTCCCCACCCATCCCCCAAAAATAAAAAAGTAAAAAACCCACACACGTTAACTTACCAGGAACAATTGATTTGCTTAAAAAGTTACATTCGTGACGAAATCCAGTTGCAAAGGCAACAATGTCAACTTGTTCCAGGCATGTTTTGTCTTGAAACGTGGCACCCTTCTTGGTAAAACTGGACGTGTTGGCCTTAATAACAACTTTTCCTGTGGCTATTGCTATTCTCAGCTCATCGTTCAGCATAATAGGGGCCCCTTGTGACAGAGTCTCTGGTGGCCTCAGGCAATATATCACATGATCCATATATGAATTAGCGAGATATGCTATCAGCAGGTCAGAAAGAAACCTGGGTGCTATACTGGGTGCGAATGTAAACATATCGAAGGGTATACCGCCAGCCACCAGTCTTGGGAATACCCAAGTACCTCGTCCCACACTGAGGTATACCTGAAAAGTTAAAAATTGAAACGGCAGAAGAACTGGATTTATCTTACAATTGAAGTGACGTTATAGAATAACTGATGAAAATGATGATCTCAAAAAGAAGCTCTATGAAATATGATGGAATATAAGAAATGGTATTTTATCTTTGAAGGACCAAAAAATCTCATTTGTGCTATATTTATTTGGGCCTACATGTACATCACAGGAATATAAAACAAGAGGGCTGTGTGAACAGCCCATGCTCAGCTGACCTATGCTTGAACAGATATGGTACAGACACATCTGCTGTACACTGCCAGCAAGTTTGAAGTGAATGTGGCAAACAGTTTCGGAGATGAAGTGAAAAGTGTGGATGTGCATTGGAATGACAAATGACTTGCATAGTAATCAATAAGAATGGTGCATTTTCCAATAAGCACCTGAAAACAGAAAAAGATTGCAGTGCCGCCTGGTGAACAAATTCAGAACTAGGAGACCCTAGGAGTGTTTCTGTGTGATATCAAAGCAATTGGGTCAGCAGTTTGGGAGAAAAAGATTTTTTAAGATTTTCCCCCCAAAAAGAACAAAATAATTCAATAAAAATCCAAAAATCACTGAAGCATGACCATTTGAATACAATTGGTAGAAACCCACCCAAGGTACATTGCCACCAAGTTTGAAGTGAATCTGGCTGAAAGTTTTGGAGAAGAAGTCGAAAATGTGTGTTAGCATTAGAATGCCCATTGACTTACATAGTAATCAAAAGGAAAGGTACATTTCCCGATAAGTACCCGAATTGAAAAAAAAAAAAAACCATTAAAAATGAGGAATCCACAGCAGTGCCACTTAGTATACAACTTTGTTTGACCCTTTCACAAGAAAGATTTCCACCAAGTTTCAGCTCAATCTGAGCCATGGTTCTGGAGAAGAAGTCCAAAATAATGAAAACACACACACAATCATACGAATATAGAAAAAGATTGCAGCGCCACTTGGTGAACAAATTCAGAGCAAGGAGCCCCTAGGAGTATTTCTGTGTGATATCAAAGCAATTGGGTGAGAGGTTTCGGAGAATAAGAATTTTTAAGATTTGCCAAGAAAAAAAAAAATAAATAAATAAAAAAAAAATTCATAAAAAAAAAAAAATCACTGGACCATGACTATTTGTACAAACTAGGTAGAGACCCACCCAAGGTACATTGCCACCAAGTTTGAAGTGATTCTTGCAGGCGGTTTCGAGAAGAAGTCGAAAATGTGAATTAGCATTAGAATGCCCATTGACTTACATATTAATCAATAGGAAAGGTGCATTTACCGATAAGTACCCGAATTGAAAAAGTCGTTAAAAATGAGGAATCCACAGCAGTGCCACCTAGTGAACACCTTTGTTTGACCCTTTCACAAGGAACATATCCACCAAGTTTCCGCTTAATCTGTGTGACGGTTCTAGAGAGGAAGGTGAAAATTGCGAAAACACACAAAAATGCATAAAAAAAAGAAAAAAATTGCAGCACCACCTCTTGAACAATTAAGGTCTAGGGGTCCCCAAAAGTCTTCCTATGCAAATTTGAAGCAATTGGCTGAGCGGTTTTGGAGGAGAAGATTTTTTAAGATTAGCCCCAAAAATGAACAAAAAAATTCATAAAAAAGCCAAAAATCACTGGACCGTGACCATTTGAAAAAACTTGGTAGAGACGCACCCAAGGCACATCCCCACCAGCTTTGAAGTGGATCTGGCCAGTAGTTTTGGAGTTGAAGTCGAAAATGTAAATTGTTGACAATGGACGGACAACGTACGGACGGACGACGGACGGACGGACGAGGGACGGAGGACCATAAGATAAGCTCAGCTGACTGACAAGTCAGCCGAGCTAAAAATGTCTTGAACATGTATGTCGTCTTAAAATTTACTTTTCTTGCAATAAATGCCACTCGTCACGGACCATTGAAGATGTAACCGTTCTCAACCAGCACCGACCTTTGGATATTATTTTCGGGGGGGGGGGGGGCGCAAGGGTTGTCAATGTGTGTATGTATGCATATATATATATATATATATATATATATATATATATATATATATATATATATATATATGTCTACTCAAGCAACCATAGGAGTTTTATAAATACCAGACCTTTAGGCACCGGTGTCTGCTATGTTTGCAGATATAGAACAGATACAATGAGTATGTCGGAAATGACCAGCAGGCAGTCTGCCCACTGGTCGGGATTTTTTTATTAATAACATCTTAAAAATTGAACAATTGTTTCCCAAAAGTGCTGCCTATGGCAGAGATGCCTGTCAACTAGAGACTGATCCAAACATTGTGCAAGTGCACTAAAAGCAGTACATCCTCCAGGCAGCTACAACTAAATACTATTTACAAAAACTACAAAAATGAGGGCTAAAAGGTGCCCTTGCCCAGTAGCAGTACAATGTACCTCTGACAGTGTCATTGCCAGTCGATTCAACATGGATACTGTTTGGTTACTTGTCCATAGTATGTTTTTGTACATTTACTCTCTCACACTTGCTTGTCATTAAAATCAATTAAGCACTACTTTCAGGTGGAGACTGGGGAGGTGAACGGAACTTAACATAACGAAATAAGAAAATGCTAGGCACTGCAAAGTGGGCGTCGAGTTGTATGGAGATGAGCAGAAAAGTGACTGAATTTAGAAGGGATCACACCATGATCACAATAGATAACAATGGCTGCTATTATCAGTTTGAAAAATTGTTTGTACTGTGAAACCTATTCAGTGAAGCCGAACTTAGGGCCCATTGGAACATGATTACTTAAAGCAGGTGGTCTCTTCATGAAGATGTAATAATTTGAGAAAGGTAGCGAGAAAACTTTCAAAATATGGCCTTAAGAAAAAAACCAGGTGGTCTTTCATGACGGTGGTCTCTAAAATCATGCTTAACTGTTTTGGAATGGAACAGTAAAAACACTGAAGCTTTCTTTGAGAAGAGCGCCTGCTATCTCAAGTTGGCCCCAGTGCCCTTGCACTGTTTTCACAAAATTAAAAGCATTAGTAAGTACAATGGAAAATGTGTAACTGCCCAATTGCCTATTCAATCTTTATAACCTACAAACATTACATGCTCTTTGCTTGTGGTCGAGTGCACCTCTGTTGTGCCAAGTACCTCCGGTCCCACCGGGCATTTATTTGTTATGACCCTTATATATTTTTCCAAAAAGCATCAGATTTACATCAGCCGCATAGACGGATTTGGCTGTCTGGAATGCCACAATGAGCATTCAATGATGCTGGTCCAATGCAGAAACTGTGTTCTTTATAATTTCTACTGCATAGTTTACAGAATTTGAGGCAAACCCGCAGTTGTGCATTGAAAGACTGGCGAAACATTGGACATTGGCTTTTGTCTAAAAACAAAATACCAGGGGTGTTGCCTCTGTGTTGTAGATATCTCATGGACAGGTATACTGGACAAAAAGGGCCAGATTTTGTTCTAAAGCTAATGTTGTGAGGTTAACCCTGGTGTTATGTTTGAAGTGTGTGAATTTTACGTTTACTTCTGCTGAGCGATTTTGACGAAATATGATGCATACGTCTCCAAACTTCAGGGTGTTGTTCTGCCCTGATCGCCCTGTGCAGGTGATATCCCCAACACGAGCATGTGCATGAAAGGTGAATGTGGACATTGCCTGGCACAAATTTTTTTTCATAGACCGAGAAGTTCCTGTCTGCTGCATGCAGCAATTTAGGCAAGAGAGGGGCTGTTATGGGTAGCCACATATCTAAAGATGGATGGAGCCTGTGTGCTCCTGCCATCAACTTTTGAATGACAAAATTTTTCATCGGTTCTGTATAACATGGAATTTTGTGTAGGAGACTAACTGCTGACAGATGGGTCTGGATAGTCTTTGCTGAATAGTTTTTATTGAACAGAAATGCTAAAAAAAGGGCAACTGTCATGGGAGTAAGGGGACAGGAGGCACCCAGGACATAGGCCAACATTCTTGGCAACACTTCCATACTTTTTGATAAAGTGAAATTGTATTAGGGGCCACTGATGAGGTTATAAGCTGTTTGACAGTTGAAAAAAGTTCTCTGGTTTCAGGTCCTCTGGTATCGATGTGGGGGTATTGTGGCTCTGTGCAGAGAGAATTTTGAAATTTTTAATCAAACCACGCAATAAGGCATTGTCCCTTACATTTACAGATCCAGCAACATGCCGTGCTTTAACCCTTATGTTAAATTGTAAACAAGCGAGTACCAGCTTGTGTATGCCCTTCACTATCAATGAATCTTTGGAAGACTGTTAATAATTACAAAGACGGCCTTGTTGTCTGTTAAGAGGAGAATCGAATGGTTTCTCGTCAGAGGGCCCCAGATGTACAGTGCTACCACTATAAGAATAAGCTCTAAAAAGGTTATATTGTATGTTGCCCATGCGAGGGGGAATTTTGCATATAGCCATCCAAATATGCCCACAAACCTGTGTGAAGTTGCAGAGTCTGTTTCAAGTGCAATGGGTTTGCTGGACCCCCAATCCTCATTTTCAGCACATTGCATGCCCATTAAAGTGTTCTAAGAACTGTAACCAGCACAGCATGTCTGTCGTCACCTCTTTGTTTATTGACACCAAAAGGTGTGTTTTTGAAATATATAAAGTTAAGTCTATCATTCGCCTGACGAATGCCCTCCCAGGTTGAATGGCTTTACAGGCAAAAGATAGGGAGCCAATTAATGATTTGATTTCTCTCAGTTCCATTTTCGTTCTTTTCTTGCTGATGTTCAAAAGCTCACATTTCTCATTTTGTCTACTGGAAGTCTGAGTTCCATTGTAGTGTAATCCAGCTCGATGCCTAAAATGTGATAACCTGGGATGGCCCAACAGTTTTGTTATGAGCGACAGGTATGCCCAAATTGTTGCATAGTGCTAGAAATTTATGGAGGGCTTCATGACATTCCACCTCATCTTTCTCTAGCAGTAGAAAATCATTGAGGCAATGGCAAGATGCTGGTACATCCAATTTATTGATGAGGATCCATTCTATGGCAGAAATGACTTTTTCAAAATTAGGCATCAGCTAGACGTGCCCATCGGAATGCATCTGTCATAGTAATACTGCCCGTGCCACATAAAGCCAAGAAAAGGGCAGTCTTCTGGTTTAACCAGCAACTGGTGGAAAGCTTCCAAATATCAGATTTTGCTATACAAGAAAACCTCCCGAAATATTTACCTTGTCTAACCACATCATCAACCCCAGCATACTGCACATTTGCAGCATCCTGTGGTTTCCCTCCTTAATTGACATTGTATATTGGGCAAAGGAAAGATGATGAGTCAGTCTAAAGTCACCATTTACCTTGGTACCAGTCCTAAAGGGCTAAGATGTAGATTTTCAAATGGTTTGGATGTAAATGGCCCTGCTATGCGCCAGGCTGCAATTTCTTTATTCAATTTTGGTGACACAATATTGGGCTGTTCCCTTGCTGATTTCAAATTCTTGCAATTTGACCTAATCTTGGGCCTTCATAATGAATTGGAAAGCCATTTGTGAAGCCATTTAGAATGTGTGTCTTCTTGTCTTTGCCGTACCCTTTGAGAAAAGCTTTAATTTGCAGATGTTCAGTGGGGTTGGCAATGGCGGTTATGGTATGTTGGGATTTTGTTTTGGAGGCAGGAGACTGGTCTCGCTGGTCTTTGTCCTTGTTGGGACATTTTGAGATGGGATGAGACCCTGTACATCTAAAGCAGCAATGTTTGTAGGTGTATCCTAAACAGTGTGTGCCATTGTGATATTTGTAACAGAACCCATAAAGGATTCCGATCTTTCTCTTGTTTTTGCAACAAAAGGGCTGGTTTCTTTGGTTAAAAAATTGGTTGTCTTGTTTCTTTACCATGCCTCAATAGTTTGCAATGTTCATGGTCACATTATCGACCTCATCCCATCTCAAATCCCCTGATTCTTTCATTTGCAGGAAGAGTCATCGTAATACCTCCAGTCTCCCCCCTCCAATGCTGTACGTCTTACCAAGTTGCTGTATTTCAACAATTGAATGCTTCCCAGGGTTTTTTTTCCAGTACCACAGACATGAAAATTTGAAACGCACCTGTCCATTCTGAGAGTGACAGGAAGCGCTGCTTAGTTTGCTGCCACACTAATTGTCGGACCCCGCCCCATTGTTGAAAGTGCCAAGCTTGTAGGAGCTGTGCTCCTTGTTAAGTAACAGGGAAATATCTATGTACTCCCCGGCCTAAATCTTTTGGCATAGTTTTGGTGAGACTTTGGCATGTATGGGCATATTTACAGAGAACTGGGAGGATTTCCTAGGAATAACTGTGAAAGTTGGCCGCTGCTTCCGATGTAGCAACTTCCATTTCATCATGTTAGGCAAACCCACAGCACTTCTGTCAGGACCTGACTCTCTTGAAGGCGGGAGCCCTGGGCTGAGTGGCAAGTTGGCGGTCCTGGGTGTCTGGTCTCCATGCTTGACCTAGAATGTGATGCTATGGCTTCCAGGGCCAACTTAATGCCGTGCTGGATAGCCTGGGCCACTAAATCAGCAATGTTAGTTAGACTTGGAAAAGTAGACTTGGGTAGGGAACGTCCTATCCTTGTGAATACACCATCCAAGGAATTTCGGGATAAGATCTTAGATGACACAAAGGCATTAAAGGATGCTGGGGCAGCCTTTAGAAATATTTATGTTAAGAAAGATACCCACCCAGCTACTAGAAAAGAGTGGAAACGTCTCAAAGATGCAGAAATCACTGAAAGGAATAAGCCCGAAAATCAGGGTTGTGATGTGCACCTTGACTTCAAGAAGCGCGTCCTCCTGCGAGATAATCTCGTAATTGGCAAGTGGTCGCCAGTGTATTTTCAGTAAGTGGGTCCAAACAGCTAGTAGTAGGTTTCTGGAATATCCATGGTATCCAGAATAAGTTAGAATCACCTATTGTTCAAACATGGATTATGAAACATGACATCATATTTTTATGTGAGACAAAGACTAGTACTCACTTTTCAGTTCCTGGTTTTCAGGTTATCAATGGAAAGACAACCAGCCCAAATCGTGGCAAAGAGTCAGAGAATTTTTTTTTTCAACTTTGCAAATAACGGAATAAGGAATTGCTGAGCACTGCGAAGTGGGCTCAGAGTCGTATGGGGATGAGCAGAGAAGTGATGCTATGCTGTAATTTAAATTTAGAAGTGATACGGAAGGAAATACACAAGGACCAATTGTGTTGCAGCAAGGATTGCGTCATGCTAATGCGGACCAACATGCAATAGATGTTGCTGGGTGACCACCCCCAGCTTCCACAAACACAGGGCTTTCAGGCCATAACTGTTGCTAAAAACATAGCTTTCACACACACACACACGCACACACACACACATACATACATACATACATACATACATACATACATATATATGAGCTTGTCACATGCCACTGGCATGGATTGTTAAGCCAGGAAATCATGATCCAATGTGTGCATTGCTGTTTAGTTGTGTAACAATAAACAATGTTTACAGCTTATTACAAATACCTCGACATTATTAGATCTTTGGACACATTGTTAAATTGCAATGACGCATAAATAAAAGGTATGGATACAGGAGGGGCAGGCGATGGAGGAGGGAAAACCAAAATAAGGAGACAAACGGAAATAAGAACAAGTGAAACAGGAGAAATAAGAGGATCGGAAGGAGCAATGGGGAAAATAGTAGATGTTGGAAGAGTGTGGTGAACAAAGACAAGAGACTAAATGAAAGAAGAACAGGAGAGTAAAAACAGAAAAAGGGAGACCATGATAATGAACAACAAGAACAATAAAGCATCAAGAAATTCATACACCTAATGACTGACCTTCTTGGCAACTTTAGCAGCATCGGTTGCTATATCTCCAGCAGAATGTGAATTGCCTGCACGGAAAGAGTTATGTTTTGTGAATATGGCGCATAGCTTGCTTTACATACACAATATATATCGTCATATGACCTCGAAATGGTATTGGCACAAGAAAAAGCTTTGGAAGGGGTTTTTTACATTTATTTATGATTTTATCTAATGAAGTGGGAGACATGGGTTCAGCGATGTTTTCCTGTTCATTTCACTACAATTTGATTCTAACATGCACCCTATCTACGTCCCATAAAACACCATAAAATAAGAGGACTGTGACAGTCGTGTGCTCAGCTGACCTAACAGGCACAGGCTGAAGTGATCTGTGAACTTCAGAATGATATAAAGGTCACCTTTATTTAAGACCATGACTGTTGCTAACATGAACATATACCTGTTGAACAAGTTAAGCACTGAGTGTTCCCAGAAGTGTCCCCATGCAACTTCAAAGGAATTGGCTTGGTGGTTTTGGTGAAGACTTTTTTTTTAAATTTGGCAAAATATGAACATAAATATTCCAAAAAAAATCTGTGAAGCATAACCATGTGAACTTGATTGGTAAAGGCCAACCCAAGGTACATCTCTACCAAGTTTTAAGTGTATCAGGCTGATGTTTTTTGCAGAAGTCAAAAATTAAATTTACCATTACTAACCCCATTGACTTGACTTCCAATAGGAATGTGTGCATTAACTGACAAACACCCAAATTAAACAAGAGCAAGTATCTTGAGCAAATCAAGCAGGAGCCTTGAATCAAGACATTACAAATATATTTCTGGATATTGTTTGATGGTACAGAGCGAGCGATTTGACGATGTTGTTGTTGTCCACGTGTTGAATCAGATCAGCTGCCCCATCATATGCCTGCCTCACAAAATCTCGTAATTATTGCTGAAGCCGGAAACAAATAAACAAATAAATAATATCTGAGCCATAAGTCTGTCATTGAAGCCCACACCCGTCATACAGTAATAAGGCCAACAGCTGTTTTAGACCCCTTATTCTCACCATTTCTGCACAGCGATCTATGCAACGCGGGGGGGGGGGGCATTTTGCCCAAGGCTGTTGATATTCAATGTTTTAGCATAAAAATGACTGCAGACACACAACATCGTTCTTGAAGGATAGCAAAAACAAAAATAAAAAACGCACTTTTTAAAACTTTGACATCACATAAGTTCAATGGTAAACAAGATATCTCAAAATGTTTGCAAAGTAAGTATATTTCTAGTTTAAGAATAACTGGGAGTAGTTTTGGACAATCCTGTTCAGCCTTTGGAAAAACAATTTTAAAAATTGATAAAATACACTAACATTTATAAAACAGTACAAAAATATCAGCGCCACCCCTTGAATAAATTAAGGTCTGCGCTTCCCCAGAAGTGTCCCTATGCAATTTCAAAGCAATTGGCTTGGCGTTTTCGGAAACGTTTTTGAAGAATTCTAAAAATGGATAAAAAAAAAAATCATAAAACGGTAAATACAGATTATCATTACCTACTGAGCAATCAGTTTGACTCTTTCACAACCTACACATTGCAGAAGAATCCACGTGATGGTTTTGGAGAAGTTGAAAATAGCTTAAACAAACTAAAATTTGTCTAAAAACGGAAAAAACCGCAGCGTCACCTGTTCAACATGTTAAGATTAACGGGTCCCTAGAAGTGTTCCCAAGCAATTTCAAAGCATTTGGCCTCGCAGTTTCGGAGTTGGGATTTTTTTTTAACCATTTTGTCCAAAAATGAGTAAAACAAGTCATTAACATTAAAAAAAATCACTGGACCGTGACCATTTGAACCAATTTGGCAGAGACCCACCCAAGGTACATTCCCACCAAGTTTCAAATGAATGTGGCCGACGGCTTTGGAGAACACCAAAATGTGAACTGCAGACGGAGGACTGACCATCCTGTATGATCAGCTGAGCTAAAAAATACTCACACACATGATACAAAAATGATTGATTTGAACGCATTTCTACACAGATGGGTTTTGCTTATGTTCAAGAAATCTGTCAACCAACTAAAGGTCAGCAATTTTTGTACATGTAAAATAAAAGTTGTTCCACTGAGCGTCGATTTTACCTATGCAAGATTCATTTCAAACATAAACCCAAGAGCTTTTTTCATCTTGTAAAATTTTAACATATAAGGGGCACAGGGAGACCGTTCTATTCATAACGGTGTGAATATACCTTTTATAATACAGGCGACTGGTAGGCCAATCAGATGTTTATAAGCAGAGTCATATGACCAGTCTTTATTCTGCGATACAGGCCCTATCTCGTTTTGATGTTGAGTTGACGAGGCGCGCACATACCATTTACATGGTTAGGTCTAACCTGCCGCATCTCAAACCATCACGGAGAATTTTACTTCTAGACATTTGGAGGCATTTTTGTGAATTTTGATATGGTGTTATCAGACAAAACATGTAAGACTACCATGAATACATCAAAACACTGCTGATCTTTGATGGCATCGCTTATCGGCAGATAGCTGACACTGGTGGCCCAATGTCTTTCGTCTGCAGATACAATCCTCTCTGTCGCGCTGCGCCGTGTTTCAGTCCTTTTAGAAATCAAGCAGATTCCACCCTAAGAGAAAAAGAGCAATAGGCCTACCTATAACGAGAACAATTTTCCCCGTGAACACATCATTTTTTCGAAAGGAGTGACTATGTATAACTTCATTTTGAAAATTGCTCATTCCCTCGATGGACGGGTAATTTGGTGTTCTAAAAAATCCACTGCAGACAGCAACTCTATCAAACACTTCTGTTTGTGGTAAGCCCGATTCCTCACTCGCAGAACTCAGGAGTTGGTATTGAACGTGCCACTTCCCAGTTACGTCATGATCTGGAGCAGGCGTGACGTCAATCACACGATGGCGCAACCGGATGTACTTCAGGAGGTCAAAGTGTTGTGCGTAAGTGTCAATATAATGCATGAAGTCCGAGGCCGTAGCATACACAGGAAAGTCTTTAGGCGGTGGGAAGTCGCTGAAACAGGTCATTTCTTTACTGGTGTTGGTAATGAGCGATGCATATACCGCAGCACCCTGTTCCGGCAACGGTTCCTCCGTGTATTGCCATACCCCACCTGCAACAGAAATGTGGCTTAAAAATCCTGTGATATGTCTATACAGTCAGTTGATCAATTTAGAATTCATGCCAAAGTACGTCAAGATGATGATCACACCAACAACGCTATCCACCCACCACCAGCATTGCCATTTTTTTAGTTTTATTTTTGTTTAATATTTTTTGTCACACTCAATACAAAACAGGTAGGTCATGCACTACCATGCAGTCTGTTCTGCTAAATAAACAAGCATCAAAGCATATCAACATCGCTATTTTAGAGTAATGCAGCCAATCCTTTTAGAAAGAGGGCAGAACAAAAATTTAGTTTCATAGTAGGCAAGGCAAAGGCTGGTCGAATTTTCCGGCACATCTGCAGGTTATCAAGGACCCCTCTGCATACTGAAGATTTTTGTGGCATGTAAACATCGTGTCTTAGATAAATCAATCACAACTTCTTTCTATTTCCTTTGTTATCACTTAAAACCATGTAGGCATGGACGTATTTTTAATTATTGATTTATAAATTAAAAAACAATTCAGTTGAGTCTCATACATTCCTGTCACTTAAGTTAAAGACAAATTGAACTTAATTTGTTGTGAAGCTCACTGGAAATATGAACACTATGGTCCAAACATAGTGCAAATCAGAGCAGTAAAAACATAGGTTATGAAAATGAAATAAACTTCTCTTATAGTTTTGCCAAAACACTGCAAACAGATATCTTGGTCAAATCTCAATCCCATAATGCAGCATTGATGGCATAGTGTCCTCTCGGGCAAATTATCAATATTTCAGTTGACTAGTAAAATGACAATGTTTGCAACTAATCTCTGGTAGGAAACGTTAGATATGAACAAATTTTTCGTTCATGTCACCCATGAGACGTTACACTGCACGTGCAGAAAGTCGAAAATTTTGTGCGCACTTTTTCAACATTCCGGTCCATACGCCCTCTTCTGTCGATCCATCGCGTTTTCACAAGCAAGGGTGATACATGCGTGAGCACAGAGACACACAATTACGAACACCTCCTGTTGGCTTTCTGAACGAGATTCTTGGAGAATGTGACCTGACCAACAGTGGTCAGTTACATCAATATTCGCATACTCTGCTGAACATAGCATTTTAAAGCATGACACATGTGGTTTACATGCTCAGCAAGATGTCTAAGGCAACAAACACGCGTTAGCTGTATACAAGCGTTCAGCAACAATACAAACAAGGGCAACTAGGAAAGATGATTTGCTGCATAGCAAATCAGTGTGTGTGTGTCTTCAAAGCATATAAGTATGGCAATGTACAACTATTCCATAACACAGGAGCAGAAGTTGGAATGGTATCTCTATGTATTATAGCTTTGAAGTTATTCAAGATTTAAATTTTCTAATGGTGCTATGCAGCATATTTTAAATTGCTGCAACCTTTATCTTTTGGTACTTCACATTCCATTAAGCTTATGGCTGCATGCAAATTTCAAAGTCCAAATGACCTTGATCTTTGACCTTTACAGGTCACATGTAAATTGCAGTGTTACAATATCCACAATTTAAGCCAAACATGAACCAAATGGGATGAAATTGACCAAGTTATGACAAGATGAAACTTTCCAAGGGCCAATGACCTTGACTTTTGCCTTTTTGAGGTTACATGTTCTTATAAAAATGTCCAGTGTAGCAATGCCTACAATTTGAGACCAACATGATTAGAATTGGATGCAGATTGGCCAAGTTATGACTGGATGAAACATTCAAAGGTCTACACGACCTTGACCTTTGAACTTTAGAGGTCACATGTAAATTTAAAAAATGTGCACGATTACAATGGCTACAATTTGAGCCCAACATGATCAAAATTGGATAAAAATTGACCAAGTTATGGTTAGAAGAAAGCCACCCTCGAAAGTAGCCTCTGACCTTGAAATGACCTTTGACCTTGAGATGACCTCTACCGGAAGTGAACCTTGACCTCAAAAATGACATTTTGGCTTAAAATTGACCTTTGACCTTGATATGACCTTTGACCTTGACATGACCTTGACATCTGAGATGACCTTTACCTTGCTATGATCGAACTCCTATACACTCGGAACCACATCTCCTATAGTATATAAGATATTGAAGATTCAAAACTTTAATTAGCCCTCATTTGCATAATTTTGAAAAGCATGACCTCTCATTATAAAAAGGCCAGACTCTATCCATAGAAGTATAATTGTGCCAAGCTTGGAGTTTCTACATATAATACTTTTCAAATGAAATGTCGGACAAATTTGCCTGTAAAGAAAGAAAGAAAGAAAGAAAGAAAGAAAGAAAGAAAGAAAGAAATGAAGAATTCCTAGTAAAACAGAAAAGTGTGTGCTGACACACACACTTTAATTGGGAACCGTAACAAAACTGTTCCAGTTACGTGCGGGCAACGCAAGGAGCCCTTCATGTCGTGGCACAGAAACTCCACCCAAACTGTTGACTTCATCATAATATGCTTGTCAGTTGAAAAAAAACTGAGACCTTGTCACCCGGGATTGGTTACTTCCACGTAGGATTGTACTGGGTATGTGCCGCGGGAAAGGCCCTGTGTGCAGTACTCCCAGGATTAGAAAAACTCCCCAAAATGTACACAGCTGGATTATGATTAGGGTAACAATTAGAATGCACCAATGCAGCACTCCTTTCAACACATTACAGGATTAAGAAGGGGTACCTTTTACATCTGGTCTAGGATTAAGACAGGGTATTGTATAAAAATATCCGAGGCACACACCCACCCTGATGTTGAGTATGTACCCTCCACCCTGCCCGGGCTAAGTCAAGTCTGAGCAATAACAACAGGGGTTGAGTGCTATGACATAAGGAGAAATGGAATTCAAGATTACTGCTGTTAATTCCGCCTGTATTGTCTGGTGAAGGGTAGAAGCACCTCAATTTACCGGTCCCTGGTCATACTTAGTAAGTCGGCACGGCACTAACAGGGCAGCAAATGTTTGACCTCGATGATAACAGAACTGAAATTAACATTTTACGAACAAAGCACGAAGGTGAAAAGGTATTTTCATTCCTCGCAAATGTGGAAAAGCCACGCGTCCTTCATGGCCAAGTTGTTGAAATTCTGGAACTCTTCAGCTACAAACAACAGAGAACATTTCATATTTGAAAATGCACTGCCAGTTACAAACTAATTTTTGATCGAAAACATAAGTCTTTTAGGTGAAAGACTGTCCCTGGTTACTCACTCATATTATGAAATAATTATTCCATCGGAATAGCTAGATTGAAACTTAATTTTTCACTGCGGATTGTGCAACTTCAAAATGTTTTTAATATCATCATAGTATATACATATATATATATATATATATATATATATATATATATATATATATATATATATATATATATATATATATATATATAGAGAGAGAGAGAGAGAGAGAGAGAGAGAGAGAGAGAGAGAGAGAGAGAGAGAGAGAGCTATGTTTCGGGCGGTTTATGGGCAGAATTGTAATCCTCAGACCGTATGGTGGGCAGTTGTTCGGTTTATGGGCAGTTTTGAAATATGCCCATAAACCCTGTTTGCCTTAAATTCAATGTGCTACTTGGGGGTTTCAGAAATGTAGGAATTAGCAAATCTGCCCAGATGTTATGAGAAGCTATAAATGCCCAGAAACTGTGGTAATCTATACTTAGTATATACTGCCCATAGTCCGGTTCAAGGAGTACAATTGATGCGCAGACAATGGGCATGACCCACAAACCGGTTGTAGGACCTATTCCTTTGTGTGTATATATATGTATATATGTATATATATATATATATATATATATATATATATATATATATATATATATATATATATATATATTTATATATATATATATAAGCTTTATTCTGGAAACAATGTAGATTATATTAGTGAAATAAAAAATACACTAGAAACATAATATTTGTGTACTGGCTAAAACAGATAGTGAAAATCATCCTGCTTTTCACCAAATTCACAATTGTAACAAATTGTCACACCCGTCACGGTACTTTCCTTGAAAGATTGCTTTTTTAATATTACATAATGTTTGGCAATTTTCTTTTATGTCATGTCAAAATAGTGTTATTTTTGAAAACAAAATCAGTTCTATACATTGTGCTGTGGTATAGAACGGAGCAGAGTTTTTTTGGTTAAATATTAAAATTTCAAAATGCTATCTGACTAACGTTACGTCGGTCACACATCTTAATATAAAGATTTCTCCCAAACTAATACCTGCTAAATCTTGGTAAAGAATGACCGTATAATGAATGAAAATATATCCAAAATGTATTTTAGAACTGTATAGTTTGTCTGCAAATTGTTTTAATGTCCCAAAAATGTCACGTCCGTCACAAAACAAATACCACGGAATGCCCCAGACATGGAGTACGTACCACAACCTACAGTATTTGTTTTTTTAGAAGAAGTGGCAAAAGGTCAGACTGTAGAAGCTGGCCTCCTGAAATACAGTAGTAGTAGTGCTGGCAATTGCCAGAATGGTTGAGACAAATATATACGGGTTCCCAAGGTGGGAAATTTGATCTACTCAAAACTGCCGCTATCTTTCAAAGGCCGCCTCATGCTTCTGATATAACTGATAAAATTAAATAGTTGCAATCCCAGATGATATCTATTAGCGTAGATTCTAGCCGAGTGTGATGCACATGCTGATGCCATAAATGAAGGACAGATTGTGCCTGATACCTCCGTTCATCATCTCATTTTATCACTGGAACACATTTCAGACATAATACCGCAACTGGCAGAATAAAACTCTAAAACACTTCATTTTCACTCTCCAGGACTAAAAAATATAACTGGTTGTGCTGAAATTATTTCTCTTCTCAATGGATTGGTCACAGACTGTATGGTCAAGTAATTGATGAGGATATATCTCTAGCTGAAGAAACGTTGCAGAGAAAGGTAAATGGTACATGCCTTCCGAGGAATGTGCAAACTAATATATATGCAACATTGTGTTGGGATAATAAAGATATGTTGAAGGCCAAGGGAAAAACTCTCTACATTTATGAAATTCTCGTTCAGAGACAAACAGTTGGCAGTAGATCAAAATCTGAAGATCCATCAATATGCAATAGCTTCAGTCAAAATGAAAATAAAGGTAACCTATCAAAGCATGAGCCCAGACATCCTTTTTAGGCCAAATAAGAAAAGCGTATCCTTGATGTTTGCCAATGTGTTATGCTCACATTTTAGATTTTAAAAAATTGTGTCAAAAGTAAATTTTGGACAATAAATTAGGGCAGTGCATATTAATATTTAAGCCCAATTTTACATATGTATAATTGGAATCAGAGGTATCTTTGGAGATTTTCAGATATCTAAAATTCGATATTATTGATATTTATGAATCAATTTTTGATATCTTAAATATGCTTAATTGCAAACTTTTTAACATTTAATCGCAATTGAGGTGTCTAAAATTGAACTATAAATAAAACTCATTTAGATATTTTTAATTATTTGTAGATAGCTATAAATGCTATCTAAAATTGATTTTTCTGTTCTCATAATTCGCCATCTGCTTAGATATCTAAAATTGATTTATAGATATCTATAATTCGAATCATAGAAATCCATGAGTTGCTTTAGATACCTCCAAATATGGCTGTCATTGCAACGCAAGAATGGATGTGGGTTCTGTCTGTCTGTCGCTTCATATGGATGATACAGTGGAAGTGACACATTAGAAGTTGGTACAATCAACTATAAGAATAACAAGACATGTTTGTAAAACATAGACGCCATCTACCGTCATCATGTTCGCCCTCGTTACCCTGTTGAGAGTACTAAATGGGCCACTCATGACCTTGGGAAGTGGATGAATGTCATGAATTTGCAAGCTTGATGTGGTCCTTACAGAGCACTTTAACTTTGAGCAATATGAAAGTCCTAGTTCTTAAGTTCTGTTGACAAGCTAAGCAATCTAAAAACGTCTTTAGTTAACATGCGGAAACCATGTGTACTAAAAGGACCCTGTGAAATGACCTTGAAAATTTGGTCAAGGTCAACCATCTTCCAAGTTGACCAAGCCCTAATAGAGACTGTAACCATGTGCAAATATTGAAGTTCTAAGTTACAATTTAAATTCTGGGTTAGGATTCAGAAACCACAAATTCGCTGCAGTCACCTTGTGACAGTTAAAATTGTGTAAAGGTCACCCCTCTTCAAACCTGGCTAAGCCCGGATAAAGATGAACGTCCAGTGCCATATACAGGTCCTATCAAAGAAAATTTTTTGGTAACCATGTAGAAACCAAAACTTATTGTAGAACCTCTGTGACCTTGGAAATAAGTTCAAGGTCAAGCATCTTCAAACTTCACCTAGCCCTTATTAAGAAGTATATACTAAAGCAGTATCAAATTTCCATCTACAAAAATATTGCGTTATGGTGCTGAAACAACAATCTACAAACCTGTGTACAATATTAGTACCCTAGGTTAAATACTTAGTTAGAATGCAAACACCAAACACACAAGTGGCCTTGTGATCTTAAAAATTAGGTCAAGGTCACCCTTCTTTTTAGCTAATTCGGCTCTATAAAAACAACTATAAACATCTACAAATAAAAGTTCTCTGTCAAAAAGTTCTGCAGTTATTAAGCAGAAACCAAATCCAGTAATGTGACTCAGTGATCTTTGAAATTGACACTAGGTCGCCCATTTCAAAACGTGACCTAGCTCTTATACAAAGCTATATTCCTGTGCATTATCAATGTCCTAGGTCAAAAACATCTGCAGTTATCATGTGTAAACAGAGTTCACTAATAAGACTCTGGGTGGTAACATTGAGAATTTGGTCAAGGTCATCCATCTCCTAAGTTGACAAAACTCGAATTGAGGACTTTTACCATGTGCGATATTGAAGTCATAACTTAGATTCTGAGTTACAATACAGAAACCAAGTTCACTAAAGTGGCCTGGTGACCTTTGAATTCATGTCAAGGTCACCCATCTTTGAACTTGACTCAGCCCTGGATAAAGGTCATAATCCTGTGTAATATACAGGTCCTATCATCAAACGTTTTCTAGTTATCATACGGAAACCAAAAATTACAATAGTACCTCTGTGACCTTGGAAATAGGGTTAAGGTCAACCATCATTCTACCCTTATATAGGAGTATATACCTGGGCACTAACAAAGTCCTATCGCAAAAACTTCTTGAGTTATGGTGCAGAAACTAGTCTCTCTACCGACCGAGCGGACAACCGACCGACATAAGGAAAGCTATATGCCCTGCCTTCTTCCATAAAAAAGGGGAGGGGGCATAATTAACAGAATAAATGAAACAAGGTGCATGAATGCCTTAACTAAATAAATTACAAAACATGAAATCATAATTAACACAGACAAATATATACACTATGGTACTTAAAAAACGTATAAATGGACAAATGCTCACAGGCAAATAAAGCAGATATTGTAAAGAAAACAAAGAATTATCACTTAGTAATTATAATGATCAGCCGGCAGTGAGCAGTAATGCTGGATATGATGAGGAGATTGATGCCGAGGCAGCTTGGGTAAGGCAAAATTAACAGACGGGAGGGAGGATCACAGATTTGATTTGGGAAGGAGTAGGGATGTTTCTGAGTTCAGATGAAAGGACATTCCATCTGATTGCATCTCTGTAGGAGATCCTCTTCTTTTTGCCAACATTTAGTTTGGAAGAAAAGATTGAAGTGTTAGTGACAGCTCTTGTAAAATCGGTGTGGGTTAGGGAGGGATGGGTAAATTTTGAGTGAATATAGTTTTGATACTGATTGAGAACTGCTTAATATATAATAAACAGTTGAAGGTGAACGTCACGCCTTTGTTGAAGGTTGAGTATATTGCTCATACTATGAAGGTCTGATATAAGGATATCCCGATCTACTGTATTTATTATGCAGAAGGCACGGTTTTGCCATAATTGTAGTTTATGATTCAACTGGCAAGAACAAGTGTACCAAGCAACACAAGTATGACAATAATCGACGTACGGCATTATCAGATGCATTATCTTCCCTCTATTTTCTAAAAGCATCAAAATATGTAAGGAAAAATAATATAGCCTTTAACATTGTCAGAAAACTCAACTGATATGATGAGATCATAAGTTCAGTTTTAATATATCAGTTGCATATTTTCCTTCAAACGAAATATATTTAAATGAAAATAATATCAGGTAGAATCGTGCAATAGAAGTGGATACCTTAAACATTTGAAATGCACTATTATCAAGGTGCAAATTACGTCTTTCGTTTGCCACGTAGGTGGCTGAAGAAAATGACTCCCAGACCTTCATCTTGTGTACACAATCATCATCATCATCATCATCATCATCATCATCATCATCATCATCATCATCATCATCATCATCATCATCATCATCATCATCATCATCATCATCATCATCATCATCATCATCATCATCATCATCATCATCATCCTCAAATTGACCAAAAGAGATACGTAATAATCACAGAAAATATGCTGCATACCGGAAGCATAACAAGCATAATATACCGGTGAATCTTAAGCACTCATAATCGTAATTCAGATTGAGAAGGTATATTTTCAACTCACTGCAGTGTGGACTTAGTACAAAGTCCAAAGTTCAGAGTTCAGAGTTCAGAGTTCTTATTTGTCACGATTGTGGCCTCTGTGGTGTAAAATTCAGAGAGAGAGAGAGAGAGAGAGAGAGAGAGAGAGAGAGAGAGAGCGAGAGAGCGAGAGAGAGAGAGAGAGAGAAAAAAGAGAGAGAGATATGCACAAAAATGGATATATCAACTAAATCATATGACATACTTCCAGTGACATTACCCGAAAAGAGTAACTGCAAAATATTAAACAAACATCAACTGCTCCCGTATTCTTATTTACCAGGTACCTGCGTTACTTTGGGTGGGTGTGGTCTTGTGCATCTGTTCCTTTAGCGTTACACTTGTCCAACAGAATTTGGCCACTTTTTCCACTATGTCCCCCTCACATGTCCAGATACATATAAATTTAATAGCCATAGTCAGGTGACAAAAACTCTTGCATACTCTTTTCGCGATACATGATATGAAAAATAAATGTTGATGTTCAATCGTAAAGGAATAGCATGTGAAATTAGTTTTTATCTTGGTCATCAAACACTTTAAAATGTTAACGAATACAAATATTTGGTAGTAACCTTGACTGCTGCAGGAAATTTGATGAAAGCCAAATATATAGAAGAAAGCATTAAAAGGTTCGTTTAAATTAAAGCATGCTTAGAGAACACAAATGTCAACCCAAGCACTAATTTGAAATGGTTTGACCAGTTAAAGAAACCGAATTGTTTATATGGCGCAGAAATTTGGGGATGAATCAATTTAACTGCTAAAAAGAAACCAGGAAATTCATGGATTGAAAACCTTTACGAGATGTACCGAGTATGCCCTTTTTTTTTAAAAAAAAGAGAGATTATTTGTTCAATGTTGTTCAAGGCAGATGTAATAATTTTTCACAAATGGAAAATTACATTAAATGCCAATATTTATTAAATTGTGAAGATCAAGTTATCAAAAATGTTCTGTTTTAAAAGACCTAAAATGCGGGCAGATAGGGTAAAAAGACCCACCAATGCTAATGTAAATACTTACTTATATTGTATAATTCATTGATCTTTTACCAACTTTTACTTTTTGATATCTATTGTATGCATGAGGATCCTTTTATTATATGACACTTTGTTCTTTGAGTACTTGTACACTTGCCCCCCCCCCCCCCAGAGAGCGTGAATGTGCCAATAAAAAATCTGTAGGTTACAGACCACAGTTGTGATTGGCTGGTTGCACATCCCGAAATAGTCCGTAATTGTGAGAATACTGCCTTTCAGCATGCTGTCACTTCTGTTGAAATAAAATTAGCTAATTCAGGTTTGCTGCATCGGAGTTGCTTCATTGGTGGTCATCTAGGTGAACTGTCTTCCAGGTTAGGTAGGAACTTAATGATGGGAAAGTACAATGACGTTACCCTGGCAAGAGCACAGTTCATACACCTGTATAAAGCTGACATCCAGCTGTTGTTTCGTACTTCAATTATCACAAATTAACGAGCTGGGAATTATATGAAAAAAATCAATCCGCGTTTTTCTGACATTTTCATCTGTTAAATGTCGTTCACGAAATTCTAAAATACCAAAGTGCTGGGTTTTTTTAAGACTGAAATGCTAATATGAAAAATAGAAGGATTTATAACTGTGGTCTGTGGCCTGAATTCTGTATTCAACCAGCCAGTCTTATTTTGGGCTCTCCCGTTTTAGAGGCTCGAACTCACCAAGCAAACCGTAGTTGTTGCCACTGCTGGTGCGAGTTATGTTTTTGCTTGTTTGTTTTTTAGCCTATGCCCTACCCCATCAACATCATCATCATCATCATCATCATCATCATCATCATCATCATCATCATCATCATCATCATCATCATCATCATCATCATCATCATCATCATCATCACTTGGCTTTCATATATGTGGCCCGCCATAATGTGAATCGCAAGCTGTTGTCAGTTCTGTACGACGGGTCTGCAAAACTGTTGCCAGAAAGTATATTGAGCTGCTGAAAGGGCGTACATGCTTGATTGCCTGCGAAGCGCCCTGATGCTACACAACTAGCACACATAAACAAGAACATCAGAGTTTACTTGGCAAGGCAAGGGTTGGTACATACCTATGTTGTTGAATTGCTCAAAGCATACGGGATGTAGCCCCTCTTCAAGGCAAGACTTGACGGTGGCCAGACCACTGACACCTGCCCCGATCACCGCAACTCGCCGCCAGTTGTTTTCCTCTGCCATTTCACTACGTATCGAATATGGTCATTCCCCGTGGGTCCTTCTGCTATAATCGGACAACCTTGTGGCTGCCAAGCCTTGACCTGCCGTGCGCTCGTGATCAGTAAGCACCTAAAAAAAAAAACTTTCTCTGTCATGCCCTGGTTTGTCAAATTGGTCTGCGAGAAGAGTGCATATAGGGCATAGCCCTTTCCTCTGATCGTGTGATAAAATATGTTTAAACCAAGTGGGTCAAGTTGTCTTATGGCACCATAATGTTGCGCATCATGCTCATTCAATATCTTACAATTACATTTGTATTGTCGGTTGAGTCCGGTTATCATTTTGATATCCCACCATGAAGGTCCCAATCGTGCCTTTATATATATATATATATATATATATATATATATATATATATATATATATATATATATATATATATATATATATATATATATATATATATATATATATATACACATATATATATATATAAATATATAAATATATATATATATATATAAATATATATATACAGTAGAATCTCCAATTAAGACCACCTCCATAAAGAGACCATTTCTGTATCAAGACCACCAATTTACAGGCCCATTTTTGTTTTTCCTTAATTAAATTATAACTCCATTAAGACCACTCCCCTATTAAGACCAAATTTTTCAGTCTTCTTGGTGGTCTTAAAAGGGGATTCCATTGTACATATATATATTAGATAGAACGCCGTTTCTTGTTTTATTCAGTATTTGATCAGAAGAACAAATCAATTTCATGAGGTGAACAAATGCATTTGTTCACGTGATTAAATACTGTCTATTTGTTCCTGTAAATAAATTGATTTGATCTCCCGATTAACTGTTTGTTCTTCTGATTAAATCGATTTATTCAGAGGAACAAATATACTCTTATTTGATCAAAGAAACAAATAAATTTGTTCAGATGATTAAATCGATTTGGCCAAAAGAATAAATAGATGTTATTTGATGATGTGATCAAATCGAATTGTTCTACTGATCAAATCGATTTGATCACATCATCAAATATCCCCCAACTTAATTAAATTGACGCTCTTTGTCTGATTTGTTCCGCGGATCAAATATTTATTCTTTGGAACAAACCACTTCCGCCAGTATTTGATCCACACAACAAAAAGTAAAACATGCAAAATGTACACTCTTGAAATATCCGCGATATCTTCAACAAGGACATCGAGGACATTTACAACGCGGACATTTTATGGCTTTGTTTGGAACTTAAAGCGTGTGAAGCCGGCCGTGCACAATGCATCATTATTATTCATCATTTAAATATGATCGTGTTTTTTGTGGGATTAAATGTAACCTTTTTGTATTCTTATAACAACAGTTATTATTACAAGAAAATAATCTTGTTATACCAAGAAAAAAACTGTTATAACAAACAAAAAATTGGTATAACAAGAAAAAATCTTGTTATAACAAGAAAAAGTTGTTATAACAAGAAAAAATTGTTATAACAAGAAAATATCTTGTTATAACAAGAAAAAATCTTGCTATAACAAGAAAAAAGTTGTTATAACAAGAAAAAAATCTTGTTATAACAAGAAAAAAAGTTGTAATAACAAGAAAAAAAATCTTGTTATAACAAGAAAAAAAGTGGTCATAACAAGAAAAAAAGTTGCCATAACAAGAGAATATCTTGTTATAACAAGAAAAAAAGTTTTTATAAGAAAAAAAAAATCTTGTTATAACAAGAAAAAAAAGTGATATCAGGTTGACACCAATGGGCTTCCGTATTTTCTTGGGTTTGGCACTTCTTTTTGCCATGCCCTTCATGGTCATGGATATGAGCCTTTTACCTTCATTTTTTTTTCTTTCTAACGTTTGGTGGTAGGCACTGCTTTTGGGACGGATGTGAGCATTTTTCTGTCTTTCTCTCTCTCCCTTCCTCCCTCCCTCTTTCTTTCTTTCTTTCTTTCTTTCTTTCTTTCTTTTTTTCTTTCTTTCTTTCTTTCTTCACAAACGATTATAACGTGCTTGTAGCTGGGAATCGGATCTTTTTCTCCAAATGTTTTCAACTCGTAATTGGAGCCCAGAAAAACCAAGCATTGTCAAATGGGATTCTGAAACAGTGGATGATGACAACATTACTTCAGGACTTAGAAAACTGCATGCCTGATTTTACACCTGAGCATGGTGACCAGATAGCATATGCCACAGTTCAGTCTGCCCAGGCAGCAAGTATTGATGATGTATCAGAGTACCTGCAAAATTGGAAGGAAGATCTCAACATTGGTAAAATTGGCTATCCAGACAAAGTGGTTGTGGGTGGGGACCAACAAACGTACGCTATTGTTATAAACCTGATTAAAAAGTACCCACTCACATTTAAATGGATAATTCCTGTTCCTGGAGATTGGCACCTTCTGAAATGTGCAGCTGAAACTTTACGTGACATTCTGTGGGATGGGGGACCTCATGACCTTGGCACTGCGTGTAAGCACTTAAAAGAAATTACGCAATTCAGGGATATACACAACATGTTAACTTCAGTGCATGAATCTATTTTACATGAAACTATGACAGCACATCAAATGTCAAAAACAAGTATATCTTTTCATGATTGGTTGAATAGCAAATCTGGATGTGAGAACAGTGATTAACTGTCTAGGTTTTGGGCTCAGGTCTTGTATTATTTGAATGGATATATTGCCTATTATTTTGCAATTAGAAGTGGAAATTTTTATCTAAGAAATGCAGCTTTACCTCTACTTAGTGAACTGTTTTTTTGCATTTGGGCATAACAAGTATCAGGAGCTAGCATGTCACACCATACATGATATTATTAAGATTCCATGTTGGCTCAGGGATAAATTTGAACAGGGTGAATGGACTGTAAGCATATCAGGGCGAAAATTTCACAATGTTGCACTGGACGAGGCCCATGAGCAAATGATCAACAAAAGACTGAAAGATCTGACATGTAGGCCCTCTGAACATAGAACTGTTTCTTTGGCTACCTTCATGGCATATCTAGATAAAGGTAAAACTGAGAGAGACTTTTGCATCAGGAGTTTGTCGGCCATTGCAAAATGTGTTCAAATCAAAAGCACCTTCCTTGGATAATGAAAGTAAAAAAGATTTACTTAGTATTCATGTGGAGGGGCTCAGCAGAATGAGGTCATATATCAGGCAACATGTGATTCATCCACCTTTGGATGCACCAAAGTCTAAACGATTTTCCAAACTTCGTACATTTTCTAATAGGAAAAAAACAGCAACGGCACAGAGAACTCAGATGACACAGGTAACCCTTTATTAAAACGAGCATATGCTCAGCTGCAAAAAAATGGCCAGTACATCGAAAAAACTGTTGAATACCCGCTTGCTCTATGTACCGAATTTGGTGAAATGCGTGACCGACACAAAAGCAAATTTAAAGACACTATCCAGAAGATGAAATGTTTTGAAAGAATATTTCAACCCAATTTACCGTTTGTGTTATCTGATAATTCGGAGGTAATTGTTGACTTTCTGAAGTTTCCTAATGAGCCAACTCCTCCTGATGTAAAAACCTATTCTGATCTCGCAACATACTATTGGAAAACTGTTTGGTTTTCAACGCGGCGCAAAAACGGTTACAATTGTGATTGACAAACCTGAATCTTTACCTCCCATTCGTTCAATCATACATAACGAAAGAAAGCGCAAATCTAAAAAAGAACCCAAGTCAGAAAGTGACGAAATATCCATCTCTGATAATATGAATGTGCCACATGGCACACAATACATCAGTGCCCTCCAGATTCCAACATTGAAGTCGAAGCTTATCACATATTTGGTGCAGGCATTTATAAGTATGTCCCTAGAAAACTGTCGTAATGAAACCCTGATAATAGATTTTGAAGGTAAATTCCCTGTGTGCATTTCTGGAGGGAAAGTTGAAAAAGTAACAGAGAGATGCAACAACAAGGGAGAAGCAGATAGTGGAATATGGCTTCATGCCTCTAAATCTACTGCCCCTCAAGTTATTGTTGTAGCAAATGATACTGATATGTTTATGTACGGTATCGCTCTTATGGAGGCTGGGTATCTGACAAATGTAGACCAGTCTAACACGGATGTTGCTTTAGAGAGGTGTTATGAGCGTGAATATGTCTCCATAAACACTGTTGTATCTTGTTTTTCGTGCCACAATTCTCTTACATTTATGGCACAACAAAAGATAGCTGGTTCTACAATGCTTGTATTGTATCTTCTGGGTGGATCTGATTATTTAAGTTCATTTTTTGGAATCACTTATGAACACATTCTTAATACTTTCTCCAAGTATGCTGATCATATAAGCCCCCCGAATGATCCACTTGTCAAAACACACCTGTCTCCAAGCAACGTAATATTTGATTCCATATCTATATCATCATTCACAAGACTGATGTGCTGTATATATCTGAGTAAATATGAAAATTATACAAACATATAAAACCAACACCTCCTTCCCTGTTTCAAGTTTTCAAAGTTTGTGGCACAAAAATGAGCCCAGACCTGAGGTCTCTATTAGAATGGTTGGGGTATTTTTCAGACAAATCTAATGATACTGACATGATAAAAATATCATCTTTGCAAGAGTGGGCAGAATTTACCCGCAGGGTATGTTATTTTAGCTATCACGGGTCAAAACATTTGTATAAAAATATGCTTCCTTCAGATACTGCTCTTCAATTGCATGTTATGCGAATAGAATATGTTACAAAGCTAGCCCTCCAAAGTGCAACTCCGTTTTCTGACCATCATTTAAATTTTGACACATTTGGCTGGGTGCGAAATGGTGATGTGGTGGAAATACAGTGGGATAATAACATTGAAGAAGCAAAGAAAGTTCTTACTCGAAAAAGAAAACTACCAGTCAATAAATGCAGTTGCCGTTCTGCAGAAAACAAATGTGGATATGAAGGACGTGGTTGTAAAAATTGTTGTAAATCTTGCCGACCTTGTAACAATAGCTGTGTTTGCAAAGGCAACTGTGAAAATCCACACAATGGAGGAGGTACTTGCCCCAAATGTGCTAACAGTTCTGATAATGTTGAAGAGAATTTAACAATTCCTATAACCGAATCTAGTATTGTAGCAACAGACAATGCACCAACTACTGACGACCATGACAGTCATGATGAGTATTTGTCAGAAAGTATACTGATGAAGAATCTGATCATGAAATTGAGTCAAATAACTGTGAGGGATTTAACGATTATTTTAATCCAGAAGAAGGCTTTGCGGAGTTGCCAGAGCAAATTTCGTTGGAACATGACATTTGTGAGACCCCGTGTTCTGACTATGAAGATAATGACAACGATGATGCAACTGAAGAGGAAGTTGAGGAAGTTCAACTGCATCGACATTAAGTTTTTCACCAGATTAACATTTCCATATTCTTCACTAAATGACTAACAAATGAAGTATATGTATGTTTTTACTGGAATGCAGGAGCAAAAGATATGCTGTTGATCAGTGTTCCTTCATGTATAAAAAGCCCAGTGCCTTCAAAGTATTTTTAATATCCTGATGATATTCATATTGTGGTCAATTTTCTACGATTTTACAATTATGAAATGAACGTTGCGTAAAAAAAATACAAATGTAGTGCTCCCATGGTTGTTATAATACGGCGCTTTGATCTAAACTTGGGTAAATTGATGTGTGGGCCAAGTGAGGGTGAATGGGTGGATCCATGGCACCTCTCTCTCTCTCTCTCTCTCTCTCTCTCTCTCTCTCTCTCTCTCTCTCTCTCTCTCTCTCTCTCTCTCTCTCTCTCTCTTTTTGTAACCAGGTGAGGCTCAATGGGCCCCTGGTGTATCATGTAAATATCTATTAATTGAGTGGCCTACAGATGGACTGAAGTGATTGATGGGCCTTCTTGGACAATGTAATTATAAACGCTGTGAATATGCTTTTGTTGAACCTTATTGAGAAGACCAGAAGAAGATACATGGACGTAAAGATTAGGCAGAACATCATATTCATACCTGGAATGTTCCTTTTATACTTGCACCGTATGCAAGACAACATATTCATTTTCCTACTTGCTTCTGAAAAGTATAGTACAGCAAAATACATACTCCATTAAGCTGTATTTCGGGAATGATTTTGAAAAAAATACCATGTATCATGGATTCATCCATGGCTTGTCTTGTACTGTACATATTATCTTTAACTTTATCATCACAGTTTGTGAATAAAAATTTGTAATATGTAAGAGTTGACCTATTGTCAGCTGTTTATTGTACATAAATATTACATCTTTGTTGTTGTGAGTAATATTGTTTATTGAAGACTGACATGTAAATGCAGCACTGTTTATGCAACTTGTTTGGGCTTAAATGTACCATGTGCCCTATCTATAAGCAGTTTATGTAATGTACTTCAGTACATCATGCGTACATAAAGCTACTGATTCTAGTTTAGTATATTATTGTTGATCGAAAAATCCTGGACATTAAATGAGTTTCTCTGCAGTTATCATCACAGCACCATGAGGACGGGTGTTTAAGTGTGTCACTTGAAACTGAATACGGATTATAAGTGTCAATACCCTTGTGTTAGATTTATGTGTTTTGCTGTCTGAGTCTATTTTCTCCTCGTCCTGAATAAACTTTTCAATGTTACATTCTATACATCTTTTGCTTTTTCTGTTTGGTCTTCAATGTCTTATTGTTAGTTCTAATTACATGGGATTGCAAGATGTCTTGAACTCCACATGTCTGCATGCAATGTACTCTGTTGTTTTGTAAATTAAAAACCAACACTGACCTTATTCAGGCTGTGTGTAGCTGCTATCCTGGGAATGCAGACTAAAACTCCCAACTCTAAAAGAGGTGTATGTAATCAACATTGGCAAACAAAGTTTGTAATTTTTAAGAAAAGTACATGTTAATTCATGATAAATTCTTGCAATCCCATGCTTTGTAGCAATAGCCTGTGTGTTATGTGTGAGTGCACTGTCCACTCGACCAGACGCCACTACCAGCACCCCGTGTCATGTTGCCCAAGTGAAAGCGAGGCCAGCCTTATCTTGCGCTGGGGTATCAATTACAAATATCCCACATAAACTGCTCACTGCAACTTTACCCTGTGATGTAAAAATTTGTAATATGTAAGAGTTGACCTATTGTCCGTGTCCCGGCCCCTACAGTTGCTATATATAGAAAATGTCAAAGTTCGAGATTGTACCTCTTGCGTGTTGTGGAAACAGAGGCTACCGGACGTGATGCGCGGCATACAAGAGGGAGTAATTATTATCTGGTAGTGCAGAAACTTGTATTTATTCAGAAGATCAAATCAATTTGATCACTGGAACAAATATATTTGTTCAGGTGAATAAATCGGGATATACCTTATTCTATTTGATCAGAAGAACAAATGGATTTAGTCATGTGATCAAATTCATTTTATTTGTTCCTAGGAACAATTCCATTTGATCTTCTGATTAAATAAGTTTGTTCTTCTCATCAAATCAATTTTATCAGAAGAACAAATATACTGTATTTGATCACATGAACAAATACATTTGTTCATCTGATCAAATCGATTTGATCATGTCATTAAGTATTTAGTCTTCTGATTAAATATTTATTTACCTGATCAAACATTTGTTCATAAGAATAAATCTATTTGTTCTTCTGATCAAATATGGAATAAAACACGAAACGGCGTTCCATAATATATATATATATATATATATATATATATATATATATATATATATATATATATATATATATATATATATATATATATATATAGATATAGATATAGATATATATATATATATATAGATAGATAGATAGATAGATAGATAGATAGATAGATAGATAGATAGATAGATAGATGAAAGAATAAATTAAGCAGTCATTGGAGTATATGCAACGGTTTCATTCTTACCTGCAGCTGTACTGGAAATATGTTGGCGCCCTAACAAATCCTTTGAGGCGATAGTAATCCTAAACAATGAGGTGATTCAAACAGTATAAATACTTTTTCTGCGTCTTTATGCAACAATCATCATACGAAAGGTGTACTGTCAAAAACCAAAAACCAAACAAACAAACAAACAAACAAACAAACAAACAACTAAAAAAAGAAGAAAACAGCAACAACAACAACAACAACAACAACAACAAAATACAAAACAAAAAACAAAAAACAAAAAACAAACAAACAAAAAACCCTGACACACAGATGTAGAAAAAAATAGATGCTGGTATTTAGTTTATAATATAGCCTTGACCTTCCCCGAAGTTTCATACTTAACTGTTCCAAGCTGTAAAAGTGGATTTAGCTTTTTTACAATAATAATAGTGATCATCTTTGTATGATTTTGTAGCTGCATCATGAAGAAGAGCATTGTCGGTACCTTGGTTTTAAGAAAGTAGTTTACATGCGCGTACGATTTCTGACTATTCTAAACGCGTATGCTGACGGTTTGCAATCAATACGCCATATAAGACACTAGCCTGCATGTGTGGCGGCAGCACAATATGTACCGCATGCCAGAGACACTATTCTCCATGTGTGGCGGCAGCACAACTAGTACCGCATGTCAGAGACACTATTCTCCATGTGTGGCGGCAGCACAATTAGTACCGCATGTCAGAGACACTATTCTCCCTGTGTGGCGGCAGCACAATTAGTACCGCATGTCAGAGACACTATTCTCCATGTATGGCGGCAGCACAATTAGTACCGCATGTCAGAGACACTATTCTCCATGTATGGCGGCAGCACCTGTTTCTTATTTCGCGTGTTCTTTTCAATCAGTGAATGAGAAGGTTTTTTTATCTCCCAAGTGTCTTCTCAAGCAACATCTGAATACCAGAGGGAAATTACCTGCGCTGCCAACAATCATCATATGTAAACGGGACCGAGTGAACAACTTTCCCATATACCATAAAATGTTGACCAGTGACATAAAATCCTACCAGGTCTTCTTTGACATTTGTTATCCAAAGATTTTGCAAAAGGGGAAAATTGACGGGTAAAAACAAGTTGAAAACGCTTAAACTTACTGAGCCCTGTCGACCGATTTGCGTGAATATATTATCGGACTTCTAAAAAGTATATAATGTACCATTAGAATGGTGTCATGTTTAGATGGAACCTCATGACCCCGCCCCCTCCCCCCAACAAGAAAAACAAAAAAAAAACAAAACAAAAACAAAAAAAGAATTAAAAAAAAAAAAAAATCCCCCCAATTCACACAAAACACAAACAAAACGTACATTCGGGTCGTTTACACAGGGTGGACCATGCTTCCTTGGCTTTCGATGGAGACCAATAGTAGGGGTCTTTGCTACATCCTGGAGAACAGGACTTTTTTATTTGCGCCATATAATCCATTGCACGTTCATATTTCTTTTCCTTCAGTAAGACAGAGTTGCTTTCATGTTATACTCTTACCTGCTTAACTTTCTCATTTCATCCATTTTCCTTTTGCTTTAAAAATCTGTGTAATACTTGACTAGGTTATACAAACGCGGTGCAGCAGCATTTTTTGTGTTCAGGTTTGACCGTCACTTACTTCTGAGTTCAAATTCAACCGAACAAAGGATAGAAAAAAAATGGAAGCATATATTAGGCGAAACTAAATCTAGAGAGACAATCTTACTCGCATAGATCATTCAGCGAATTGATGTCGATGTCACGGGGGATTTGCTAGGGGTTGTAATCCATTAAATCCGAAAAATTACTTTCATTGAGAACTTTTGAAGCTGAACTGCCAGGACATTTTTGTCTGTTAAAGACAGGAAAGATGTCATGACAATAACAAGTAGAGCGGATACTTCCAAAATGTGCTCTATTTGAAAATGACACATCCACGTTAATGTTAAGAGATATTACGTTTATATTGAAGGATACTAGGACTCCGTTTTTATTTCTTTTTGCTTTGTTCTAGGATTTTTTTTTGTGCGAATATTTTTTTGCTTGTATCCCATGGGAAATGCCTGAGCCTTAGAGGCGGGGATAGGGCGTGTGAGCAGAAGTTTTTTTTACAGGGAGAAAAAGACAACAAGCAAAGAGTGTAGGGGGACATTTCTAGGACCAGGAGCCCACCACAGCTGTGAGGGAGTGTGGGGTGGACCATTTGCCTTGACTTTGGTCCAGGAAAACATGGAAGCACAAGCTGATTAGGATAACCATGGTTCCCTCCGCCCCATCTATTTTTTTCCCTAGGCCACCTGTGTCACATAGGACCGCGGTACAAAAGCAGAGAGCCACATTATTGTTGTCATCATCATCATCATCATCATCATCATCATCATCATCATCATCATCATCATCATCATCATCATTACTACGCGCAGTGCCAAATTACTGCTCTGTTTGTAAGTTAATGTAAGCAAAGAGGTCCATTGATTCTACCAACTTTAGAGAACCACACACACACACACACACACACACACACACACACACACACACTCTGTTTGACTGAGTAAACATTGTGTTCAATTTTAACATCACATTTGGAATCGATTAGGGACGTCAAAGAGTAAAAACGGTAGGACAACAGTTTCAAATGGAAGTTTGCAATTCTGTCAATAGATGGCGCTGCTTGTATGTAAACAAAGCGCTCCCGCCTTCCTCGAAAAAGTTAACACCCCAAACTGTTTTCTTCAAATTGAAAGCATTGAAACACAAAATTAGTTTCTTTTGGATACATTGATGTTATTCACCTTCATAAAACAGGAAGAAAGTTCATTATAAATTGCTTGATGGAGCCGTGGTTAGTGCTGAAGCTAAGACTGGTCAAAGGTAATGATGCAGCCATCTGATTGGCTGCTGCCCGCTGCCCATAAACAATACACGCCACCCTACTCTCTGTCAAGGACAAGAAAGGTAAGTTGCAACCACACTGAGTCTACAACCATGGTTTGTCAATATGCTGGCCCTATCTAATAAGTCATAAGGGTAGAAGGCTTTTGGCCGTCACAATGGATGAAAATTAATTACGACTGACTGCAACACGCAACACTATAAGTTAGTCATGTGTACATGACTTTATATTCTATTGAAGAATTTTAATTCAGGCACTCTGGCTCATAGAATACAGACATATTACACATATGCAGACGTAAAGATAAATGGCAAGAGAAAAATATATTATACAGCCAAAAAAGTAAACAACGTGGAGCCGCTCACAAAATAATTTAGAACAGTGTCCCATCTCGCTCTTCGCTCATTTGTATAACTGAAATGACTAACAAAGAGTGTTTTCCAGATGTAATTATAGTTTCTGGCCAGTTTTTGTTTCAAACTATACTCAGTTTTACCCATTAACATATCAAAGGAGCGTATCGATAATAGCACACATGCTGCAGTGACACAGCACCGTAGGAGGTAATTTAACTCATTCCATCCTTATAGAAGACCGAGTCAACAGCTTTTCTTGGCGCGCTCTGGGCGCATTGCGCCCAGAGCTCCCCAAGAAAAGCTCTTAACCATAGGCATATAATTTGGAATAATCTTCAATGCAAGTTTCATCCAAAATTTTGAAAAAAAAATCCCTAAATTAGTAAAATACAATTAGTAGACGACCTTTAGATATTAGCCGGAAAAAGTGTCATTAGGGTGGAATGAGTTAAAGGACTTCCGAAATCATTGTACGCAGCTTAAAGACTTTGGTACTGTTTGTGTGCAAATTTTTGCCGCGAGCTGGCACCGTACACGTTATTGTTATTTGTCAAAAACAGTTTTTTTCATTTACATGAAAGGAGCACAAGGAAAACTTTCGAACAAGCGAGTTTGATCCAGGGCTGATACCTCTTATCTGTCTACAGATATTCTGAAGATTAGATCCATTATTATGGATTCATATTCCAAAAACTCTTTGAAAGGTTTTGTACTCAAGCAATTAGTTTCCTATACATAGGAACGGAATTTATATAAAGTTCAAAATTTTGACATCCAAAATATGACCAACGTCATTTGACGGAATTAAATTCAATGGTAAAATCTGCGCCATAGGCCTACACCTTGCATATGTTGGTTATGGTTTGTAAACTTGAAACCTAAGGACAAAAAAGTGTAAGATTATTGGCATACAACAGGTAATTCATGTATAACTTAAACACCGGTGAGGGCAATTATTAGTCTACTCGCTTGGGACTGGGTCATGCATAAATCTTAAGAAATGTTGGCTATTTATTAAGCAAGACACATATTCCCATGCTTTGGTTTGCAAGGACAGATCCTGATTCTCTCTCTCTCTCTCTCTCTCTCTCTCTCTCTCTCTCTCTCTCTCTCTCTCTCTCTTGTATTTGTGTGTTTTTGTCCAGAACCACTTCCTAGTAGTCATCACCCTATTCCGCAGCCCCTACTCTTTACTCTCCATAAGCTAAACTGTCACTGTTTAATGCGACTTTCTATCTATTGTTACCGTCCTCTGATACCACCGAGCAATTTGTTTTGTTTTTCACTTGTTTAATGCGCAGACAATACAATATTGAATGGGTTAAAATGTTATCACGAACGAGGCCTATTAACGTGTAGTGGATCACGAATCACGATTCTATGAATCTAAACATATGATTTGACCAGAATGTGTGTTACGCTTGTTTTGTTGTTGCAACGATATATCAACCTGCCTAGTTGTCACAACAGGCAAGGTAGGCCAATGTATACTTAATCTTGGAGAATAGGCCTATAGCAATTATTGTCTCTCTGGAATGTAGCTTGAAACTCGAAGTATTTTCTGTTATGTTTTATCATTATCATGCAATCGCAGGGCATTACCTGTAAAAGTTACAGATGTGGACTTAAACTGATGCTGTTCTCACCACAGCAGGACAAACGACAAGCAGCGTGACACGTGACATGTTAAAAACTCAGCCCGCCACAACAATACGATTGCGGTTGCAGACTTGCAGTTTATATGCCTGAGTTGATTTGAACGAGTCAACTGGGTAAAGGGGCGAAATTCTCCATTTATTCGTAACTTCATTAAATCAGTTAGCTTTCCACAATTTCTGTATTGCAGTCTTTAAATCGCCTTTGAGTAACTTAAACGTTGTACTCTCCGCTTCTGGAAAAGCCACTCATTCACAAGAGGGGCACAGCTTTGAAATGCACTTCCCATGTCCTCTTCCAGCTGGGACAAGTCAAGTCTGTGGGTTCAACCCATGTGTCAAAAAAGTAACAGTCTAAAACAAACAAGGTGTTACACTTATTTTAAAAAAATCTATTGCAATCCACATGCGATGCACCAGGTTGAGTGCTAGTCCGATGGCTTCCCCGCGTGGGACAGTAATACAAATAACACGTATGCCCAACCATCTTTGGGTATACGTGGAACCCACATATAACCAGTCAGACATTAGAATACCATATTCACTCAGCGTACTATATATCTAATTTACGGCCATGGTTTAACATTATATGTTGTTTCAATTAGTAGGCCTATAGACCCAAGCAAGTTACCGTACTTTACATTAATTGTACGGTTGATTATATGCTTTGTTTTCATCCCTTGACTTGATTCTCGTAAGATAAATCGTATTTTAGTTGAGTCCCCGAGACATTTTATCTGCACCTCAGACATTCAGTTAGCCATTCCCGTTTGAGCCAAAATATTGCAGCACAAAGTAGACATCTCTGGGAAGAATTTGTTCAATGGCCGCTTTCGTTTTAACTGTGAAATTTAAAATTGCTGTACAAACAAGGGCTACTTTGATTTAAAATCTAAAAGGAAACACATGCACTTCAATTTTGAAATAACTTTGTAACGGTTTAACCAAATTATATATTTGCACAGACATACTGACCCAATATGTGGTAAAAATCTTGCCAGACACTTTCCAGTGTTTCAAACAGACATTCACAGTTGCAACTACTTCGCTATGTGGCGATTTTGAGTTGAGCTCTACTTACACAGGTGTAACATTATAATTTCATTCACTTTCTTTCTTTCTTTCTTTCTTTCTTTCTTTCTTTCTTTCTTTCTTTCTTTCTTTCTTTCTTTCTTTCTTTCTTTCTCTCTTTCTTTCTTTACTTCCATCCATCCATCCATCTACCTATCTATCTATCTATCTATCTGTTCATCCTTTGATCCGTCCATATTCATCTGTCGATCCATCAGTCGGCGGGTCTGTCTGCCTGTCTATCAGTATGTTAATTTTGGTCCGTCCGTCCGGTCTCTATCTGCCTGCCTCCCTGTGTGTCTGTCTATCTTCATCCACCCCTCCGTCCATCTCTGTGTTCATTATTTTCTCAGGGGTAACTATCCAATCAAGGATTGGTCTTCAACAAGATCTTGCTCAGGCGATCTATTACAACACTGTTTAAGCACTTAGACAGTGCATTCAATAGACAGAATACACTGAGAAATCTTTCGTGGGAAATGGAAACCCCTGCAAATTTGCAACCCCCCCCCAAAAAAAACGAATAGCTGAGGGACTGGCGGAGATGTGGGGAGCTTTAAGTTAAGCAAATGAGGACAGTATAACTAAAACATTTATCGAAACAGAAATTCTCAGCATTCCTTGTCTCCGACATGACTCACCGGTAAACCATGCCAGTTGAAAACGCTGGGTCGGAAACTAACATTTGAGGAAGATGACATGTGCAAAGAAACATATATATCTGAACTCTTCTGATTTTGTTCATATTTCTAATACGGTCTTGGGATATATTGGTACATGTATTTAACAATGCATCGTTGGATGTTGGTCAAGCATTAACTTGAAGCACTGGAAGCCGGGTACCAGAACATTTGCATTGTGCCACGGCTCAAGCAACTGGATTATGTGTGCAGTTAGCACGATGCGCTCTGCAGATGTCACCATCTACCAAATAGTCCTTTCTGACAGGTGGTCCCTTCAGGCAGGTAAAATTAAACTAAAATATGCTAATGGGGATGTTGAGACTAGTCCTTTAGCACAGATGGTCGGTCCCTTAGGAGAGGTCGGCTCATAGACAGGTTCTACTGCAATTATACAAATGATTTAAAATTTCAAATCCCGTATAACCTGTCTATGCGATTGTGATTATGCAAATGATGAAACTAATATAAGTAACTGTTTTATGACATATCGTCTGCTGACGATGTTACATATTTTATAAGAGATAAGTAAACCGGCATTTTTCGAAAGCGGATTAGAATTATTGATGAAAATGTCTCAAAGCTGTCAACTTTTGTAATTACGAACACCTGTTGTCGTAATTGATTTATTTTTCTGGGTTTGTGTTTCTTTCGGAGCATTTGTTGCGTCAAAGAAAGATGCACACAACAACCACTACCACTGCCATTACCACCACCACTACCACCCCCAACGGTCGATGCGCACGTGTCATGTGCTTCAACTGAAAAAGAAGGACAAAGATACCATGCTGATCCTTGGATGAATCGTCTTTTTAGGACGACATCGAATCTGCAACCAACATTATATAATGCAGATGAGTATGTCTTCTCTCTCCTGATGCACATACATGGGCAAAGAGTAAGACATTTTGTTAATTACATTTGTAAGTTACGGGTTTGGATCGCTAATTATTTTAAAACACAGGCATGTATAACAGCTTTGGGGTCAATATTTCTATATGTTTAAATGTCAAGTATTTTACATTTATGATCGCTTATTTTGACAGTTGTAATTCAGATTTAATTATGAAAATGGCTTAAAAATAATATACACTTTATAAAATATTTAATGATTTAGACTTTTCATTTTTGGACAAAATCTTGAAAAATCTTCTGCAAAACCGCTAAGCCAACAGCTTTGAAATGGCATAGGTACACGTCTAAGGGCCCTTGACCACATTTCATTCATCACGTGCCGCTGCAAGGTTTCATTTGTTTTACGACTTTTTTGTGTGTTAAAACTATTTTCGACTTCTCCGAAGTGGTCTTTGAGATTTTTCTGAAAAATGGTGGAAATGTAGTTTTCGGAAAGGTCAAATAGAGATGTTCACTAGTAAATAATATTCTACATTTCGGATTTTACTGCCTTTTTCAATTTAGCTACAAATCGGTTAATGCATACATGCCCATTGATTACAACACAAAATTAAAGGGGATTGCACTGGTAAGCCACTTTTGGCTTTTGGTCCAAAACCGTGGACCACATTCACTCAAACTTAGTGGAGATGTACCTTGGGTGTTTTTCAACGAATTTTGTACACACTGTTCACGCTCTGACAATTTTTTTTGAATTTTTATGCATTTTCCTGTTTATTTTTTGGTTATTTTCTTTTAGAAGTTTCCAAAGCGCAAAGCCACTTGCTTCAAAATTGCGTATGGGCACTTCTTGGGACCCCTAGACTTGAATTTGTTAACAAGGTGGTGCTTCCATTTTTCTATGTTTTTAATGAAATTTTGTATTTGTATCTTTTCTGTCCCGAACCACTGCCTGGTAGTCATTACCCTGTTCCGGAGTCCGATCTCTCCACACTCCATAAGATATCTGGTCACTGACTAACCTGGATACACTTGGAAGCAGTATTGTCATGTTCTTTTGCAGAATTTTGACATCGGCCG
>OZ026616.1:73532916-73580416 GCA_964020975.1 Hermodice carunculata
AATTAGCAATCTGCCCAGATGTTATGAGAAGCTATAAATGCCAGAAACTGTGGTAATCTATACTTAGTATATACTGCCCATAGTCCGGTTCAAGGAGTACAATTGATGCGCAGACAATGGGCATGACCCACAAACCGGTTGTAGGACCTATTCCTTTGTGTGTGTGTGTGTGTGTGTGTGTGTATATATATATATATATATATATATATATATATATATATATATATATATATATATATATATATATATATATATATATATATATATATATATATATTATATATATATATATATAAGCTATAAACAATGCAGATTATATTAGTGAAATAAAAAATACACTAGAAACATAATATTTGTGTACTGGCTAAAACAGATAGTGAAAATCATCCTGCTTTTCACCAAATTCACAATTGTAACAAATTGTCACACCCGTCACGGTACTTTTCTTGAAAGCTTGCTTTTTGAATATTACCTAATAATTGGCAATTTTCTTTTATGTCATGTCAAAATAGTGTTATTTTTGAAAAAAGCAGTTCTTTACATTGTGCTGTGGTATAGAACGGAGCAGAGTTTTTTGGGTTAAATATTAAAATTTCAAAATGCTATCTGACTAACGTTACGTCGGTCACACATCTTAATATAGAGATTTCTCCAAACCTAATACCTGCTAAATCATGGTAAAGAATGACCGTATAATGAATGAAAATATATCCAAAATGTATTTTTGTATAGTTTGTCTGCAAATTGTTTTAATGTCCCAAAAATGTCACGTCCGTCACAAAACAAATAGCACGGAATGCCCCAGACATGGAGTACGTACCACATCCTACAGTATTTGTTCTTTTAGAAGAAGTGGCAAAAGGTCAGACTGTAGAAGCTGGCTTCCTGAAATACAGTAGTAGTAGTAGTGCTGGCAATTGCCAGAATGGTTGAGACAAATATATACGGGTTCTCAAGGTGGGAAATTTGATCTACTCAAAACTGCCGCTATCTTTCAAAGGCCGCCTCATGCTTCCGATATAACTGATAAAATTAAATAGTTGCAATCCCAGATGATATCCATTAGCGTAGATTCTAGCCGAGTGTGATGCACATGCTGATGCCACAAATGAAGGACAGATTGTGCCTGATACCTCTGTTCATCATCTCATTTTATCACTGGAACGCATTTCAGACATAATACCGCAACTGGCAGAATACAACTCTAAAAAACTTCATTTTCACTCTCCAGGACTAAAAAATATAACTGGTTGTGCTGAAATTATTTCTCTTCTCAATGGATTTGGTCACAGACTGTATGGTCAAGTACTTGGTGAGGATATATCTCTAGCTGAAGAAACGTTGCAGAGAAAGGCAAATGGTACATGCCTACCAAGGAATGTGCAAACTAATATATATGCAACATTTTGTTGGGATAATAAAGATATGTTGAAGGCCAAGGGAAAAACTCTCTACATTTATGAAATTCTCGTTCAGAGACAAACAGTTGGCAGTAGATCAAAATCTGAAGATCCATCAATATGCAATAGCTTCAGTCAAAATGAAAATAAAGGTAACCTATCAAAGCATGAGCCCAGACATCCTTTTTAGGCCAAATAAGAAAAGCGTATCCTTGATGTTTGCCAATGTGTTATGCTCACATTTTAGATTTTAAAAAAATTGTGTCAAAAGTGAATTTTGGACAATAAATTTGGGCAGTGCATATTAATATTTAAGCCCAATTTTACATATGTATAATTGGAATAAGAGGTATCTTTGGAGATTTTCAGATATCTAAAATTCGATATTATTGATATTTATGAATCAATTTTTGATATCTTAAGTATGCTTAATTGCAAACTTTTTAACATTTAATCGCAACTTAGGTGTCTAAAATGGAATTATAAATAAAACTCATTTAGATATTTTTAATTATTTGTGGATAGCTATAACTGCTATCTAAAATTGATTTTTCTGTTCTCATAATTCGCCATCTGCTTAGATATCTAAAATTGATTTACAGATATCTATAATTCGAATCATAGAAATCCATGAGTTGCTTTAGATACCTCCAAATATGGCTGTCATTGCAACGCAAGAAAGGATGTGGGTTCTGTCTGTCTGTCGCTTCATATGGATGATACAGTGGAAGTGACACTTTAGAAGTTGGTACAATCAACTATAAGAATAACAAGACATGTTTGTAAAACATAGACGCCATCTACCGTCATCATCTGCGCCCTCGTTACCCTGTTGAGAGTACTAAATGGGCCACTCATGACCTTGGGAAGTGGATGAATGTCATGAATTTGCAAGCTTGATGTGGTCCTTATAGGGGCACTTTAACTTTGAGCAATATGATCAAAGTCCTAGTTCTTAAGTTCTGTTGACAAGCTTAGCATTCTAAAAACGTCTTTAGTTAACATGCGGAAACCATGTGTACTAAAAGGACCCTGTGAAATGACCTTGAAAATTTGGTCAAGGTCGTCCATCTTCCAAGTTGACCAAGCCCTAATAGAGACTGTAACCATGTGCAAATATTGAAGTTCTAAGTTACAATTTGAATTCTGGGTTAGGATTCAGAAACCACAAATTCGCTGCAGTCACCTTGTGACAGTTAAAATTGTGTAAAGGTCACCCCTCTTCAAACCTGGCTAAGCCCGGATAAAGATGAACGTCCAGTGCCATATACAGATCCTGTCATAGAAACTTTTTTGGTAACCATGTAGAAACCAAAATTCATTGTAGAACCTCTGTGACCTTGGAAATAAGTTCAAGGTCAAGCATCTTCAAACTTCACCCAGCCCTTATTAAGCAGTATATACTAAAGCAGTATCAAACTTCTATCTACAAAAATATTGCGTTATGGTGCTGAAACGACAATCTACAAACCTGTGTGCAATATTAGTACCCTAGGTTAAACACTTAGTTAGAATGCAAACACCAAACACACAAGTGGCCTTGTGATCTTGAAAATTAGGTCAAGGTCACCCTTCTTTTTAGCTAATTTGGCTCTATAAAAACAACTATAGACATCTACAAATAAAAGTTCTCTGTCAAAAAGTTCTGCAGTTATTAAGCAGAAACCAAATCCAGTAATGTGACTCAGTGATCTTTGAAATTGACACTAGGTCGCCCATTTCAAAACGTGACCTAGCTCTTATACAAAGCTATATTCCTGTGCATTATGAATGTCCTAGTTCAAAAACATCTTCAGTTATCAAGTTCACTAATAAGACTCTGGGTGGTAACATTGAGAATTTGGTCAAGGTCATCCATTTCCTAAGTTGACCAAACTCGAATTGAGAACTTTTACCATGTGCAATATTGAAGTCATAGCTTAGATTCTGAGTTACAATACAGAAATCAAGTTCACTAAAGTGGCCTGGTGACCTTTGAATTCATGTCAAGGTCACCCATATTTGAACTTGACTCAGCCCTGGATAAAGGTCATAATCCTGTGTAATATACAAGTCCTATCATCAAATGTTTTCTAGTTATCACACGGAAACCAAAAATTACAATAGTACCTCTGTGACCTTGGAAATAGGGTTAAGGTCAACCATCTTTCTACCCTTATATAGGAGTATATACCTGGGCACTATCAAAGTCCTATCGCAAAAACTTCTTGAGTTATGGTGCAGAAACCAGTCTCTCTACCGACCGAGCGGACAACCGACCGACATAAGGAAAGCTATATGCCCTGCCTTCTTCCATAAAAAAAAAAAAGGGGGGGGGGGGCATAATTAACAGAATAAATGAAACAAGGTGCATGAATGCTTTAACTAAATAAATTACAAAACATGAAATCATAATTAACACAGACAAATATATACACTATGGTACTTAAAAAACATATAAATGGACAAATGCTCACGGGCAAATAAAGCAGATATTGTAAAGAAAACAAAGAATTATCACTTAGTAATTAAAATGATCAGCCGGCAGTGAGCAGTAATGCTGGATATGATGAGGAGATTGATGCCGAGGCAGCTTGGGTAAGGCAAAATTAACAGACGGGAGGGAGGATCACATATTAAATTTGGGAAGGAGTAGGGATGTTTCTGAGTTCAGATGAAAGGACATTCCATCTGATTGCATCTCTATAGGAGATCCTCTTCTTTTTGCCAACATTTAGTTTGGAACGCGCAACAAAATATTGAAGTGTTAGTGACAGCTCTTGTAGAATCGGTGTGGGTTGGGGAGGGATGGGTAAATTTTGAGTGAATATAGTTTTGATACTGACTGAGAACTGCTTAATATATAATAAACAGTTGAAGGTGAACGTCACGCCTTTGTTGAAGGTTGAGTATATTGCTCATACTATGAAGGTCTGATATAAGGATATCCCGATCTACTGTATTTATTATGCAGAAGGCACGGTTTTGCAATAATTGTAGTTTATGATTCAATTGGCAAGAACAAGTGTACCAAGCAACACAAGTATGACAATTATCGACGTACGGCATTATCAGATGCATTATCTTCCCTCTATTTTCTAAAAGCATCAAAATATGTAAGGAAAAATAATATAGCCTTTAACATTGTCAGATAACTCAACTGATATGATGAGATCATAAGTTCAGTTTTAATATATCAGTTGCATATTTTCCTTCAAACGAAATATATTTAAATGGAAATAATATCAGGTAGAAACGTGCAATAGAAGTGGATACCTTAAACATTTCAAATGCACTATTATCCAGGTGCAAATGACTCCCAGACCTTCATCTTGTGTACTTCTTCTTCTTCTTCATCATCATCATCATCATCATCATCATCATCATCATCATCATCATCATCATCATCATCATCATCATCATCATCATCATCATCATCATCATTAATACCCTCAAATTGACCAAAACAGACATGTAATAATCACAGAAAATATGTTGCATACCGCAAGCATAACAAGCATAATATACCGGTGAATCTTAAGCACCCATAATCGTAATTCAGATTGAGAAGGTATATTTTCAACTCACTGCAGTGTGGACTTAAATCAAAGTTCAAAGTTCAGAGTTCAGAATTCTTATTTGTCACGATTGTGGCCTCTGTGGTGTAAAATTGTGTGCACAGTCAGAGAGAGAGAGAGAGAGAGAGATAGATAGATAGATAGATAGATAGAGAGAGAGAGAGAGAGAGAGAGAGAGATGCACAAAAATGGATATATAAACTAAATCATGTGACATACTTCCAGTGACACCACTCGAAATGAGTAACTGCAAAATATTAAACAAACATCAACTGCTCCCGTATTCTTATTTACCAGGTACCTGCGTTACTTTGGGTGGGTGTGGTCTTGTGCATCTGTTTCTTTAGCGTTACACTTGTCCAACAGAATTTGGCCACTTTTTCCACATGTCCACATACATATAAATTTAATAGCCATAGTCAGGTGACAAAACTCTTACATACTCTTTTCGCGATACACGTTATGAAAAATAAATGTTGATGTTCAATCGTAAAGGGATAGCATGTGGAATTAATTTTTTATCTTAGTCATCAAAAACTTAAAAATGTTAACGAATACAAATATTTGGTACTAACCTTGACTGCTGCAGGAAATTTGATGAAAGCCAAATATATACAAGAAAGCATTAAAAGGTTCGTTTAAATTAAAGCATGCTTATAGAACACAAATGTCAACCCAAGCACTACTTTGAATGGTTTGACCAGTTAAAGAAACCGAATTGTTTATATGGCGCAGAAATTTGGGGATGTATCAATTTAACTGCTAAGAAGAAACCAGGAAATTCATGGATTGAAAACCTTTACGAGATGTACCGAGCATGCCCTCTTTTAAAAGAAAGAGAGATTATTTGTTCAATGTTGTTCAAGCTAGATGTAATAATTTTTCACAAATGGAAAATTACCTTAAATGCCAATATTTATTAAATTGTGAAGATCAAGTTATCAAAAATGTTCTGTTTTAAAAGACCTAAAATGCGGGCAGATAGGGTAAAAAGACCCACTATTGCTAATGTAAATACTTACTTATATTGTAGAATTCATTGATCTTTTACCAACTTTTACTTTTTGATATCTATTGTATGCATGAGGACCCTTTTATTGTATGACACTTTGTTCTTTGAATACTTGTACACTTGGCCCCCCAGAGAGCGAGAATGTGCCAATAAAAAATCTGTAGGTTACAGACCACAGTTGTGATTGGCTGGTTGCACATCCCGAAATAGTCCGTAATTGTGAAAATACTGCCTTTCAGCATGCTGTCACTTCTGTTTAAATAAAATTAGCTAATTCAGGTTTGCTGCATCGGAGTTGCTTCATTGGTGGTCATCTAGGTGCACTGTCTTCCAGGTTAGGTGGGAACTTAATAATGGGAAAGAACAATGACGTTACCCTGGCAAGAGAACAGTTCATACACCTGTATAAAGCTGACATCCAGCTGTTGTTTCGTACTTCAATTATCACAAATTAACGAGCTGGGAATTATATGACAAAAATCAATCCGTCTTTTTCTGACATTTTCATCTGTTAAATGTCGTTCACGAAATTCTAAAATACCAAAGTGCTGGGTTTTTTTAGACTGAAATGCTAATATGAAAAATAGAAGGATTTATAACTGTGGTCTGTGGCCTGAATTCTGTATTCAACCGGCCTGTCTTATTTTGGGCTCTCTCGTTTTAGAGGCTCGAACGCACCAAGAACACCGTAGTTATTGCCACTGCTGGTGCGAGTTATGTTTTTGCTTGTTTTTCAGCCTATGCCCTACCCCCACCCCCATCATCATCATCATCATCATCATCATGTGGCCCGCCATAATGTGAATCGCAAGCTGTTGTCAGTTCTACACGACGGGTCTGCAAAACTGTTGCCAGAAAGTATATTGAGCTGCTGAAAGGGTGTACATGCTTGATTGCCTGCAAAGCGTCCTGGTGTTACTCAACCAGCACACATAAACAAGAACATCAGAGTTTACTTGGCAAGGCAAGGGTTGGTACATACCTATGTTGTTGAATTGCTCAAAGCATATGGGATGTAGCCCCTCTTCAAGGCAAGACTTGACGGTGGCCAGACCACTGACACCTGCCCCGATCACCGCAACTCGCCGCCAGTTGTTTTCCTCTGCCATTTCACTGCGTATCGAATATGGTCATTCCCCGTGGGTCTTTCTGCTATAATCGGACAACCTTGTGGCTACCAAGCCTTGACCTGCCGTGCACACGTGATCAGTGAGCACCTCAAAAAACTCTCTCTGTCATGCCCTGGTTTGTCAAATTAGTCTGCGAGAAGAGTGCATATAGGGCATATATAGCCCTTTTCTCTGATCGTGTAACAAAATATGTTCAAACCAAGTGGGTCAAGTTGTGTTAATGGCAGTATAATGTTGCGCATCAAGCTCATTCAATATCTTACAATTACATTTGTATTGTCGGTTGAGTCCGGTTATCATTTTGATATCCCACCATGAAGGTCCCAATCATGCCTTTTATATATATATATATATATATATATATATATATATATATATATATATATATATATATATATATATATATATATATATATATATATATATATATATATATAGTAGAATCTCCAATTAAGACCACCAATGTACAGACCCATTTTTGTTTTTCCTTAATTAAATTATATCTCCATTAAGACCACTCCCCTATTAAGACCAAATTTTTCAGTCCCTTAGGTGGCCTTAAAAGGGGATTCCATTGTACATATATATTAGATGGAACGCCGTTTCTTGTTTTATTCAGTATTTGATCAGAAGAACAAATCAATTTCATGAGGTGAACAAATGCATTTGTTCACGTGATCAAATACTGTCTATTTGTTCCTGCGAATAAATTAATTTGATCTTCCGATAAACTATTTGTTCTTCTGATTAAATCGATTTATTCAGAGGAACAAATATACTCTTATTTGATCCAAGAAACAAATAAATTTGTTCAGATGATTAAATCGATTTGGCCAAAAGAATAAATAGATGTTATTTGATGATGTGATCAAATCGAATTGTTCTTCTGATCAAATCGATTTGATCACATCATCAAATATCCCCCAACTTAATTGAATTGACGCTCTTTGTCTGATTTGTTCCGCGGCTCAAATATTTATACTTTGGAACAAACCACTTCCGCCAGTGTTTGATCCGCGCAACAAAAAGTAAAACACGCAAAATGTACAATCTTGAAATATCCGCGATATCTTCCACAAGGACATCGAGGACATTTACAACGCGGACATTTTATGGCTTTGTTTGGAAATTAAAACGGGTGAAGCCGGCCGTGCACAATGCATCATTATTATTTATCATTTAAATATGATCGTGTTTTGGTGGGATTAAATGTAACCTTTTTGTCTTGTTATAACAACAGTTGTAATTACAAGAAAATAATCTTGTTATACCAAGAAAAAAATTGTTATACCAAGAAAAAAAGTTGTTATAACAAGAAAAAATCTTGTTATAACAAGAAAAAGTTGTTATAACAAGACAAAATCTTGTTATAACAAGAAAAAATCTTGCTATAACCAGAAAAAGTTGCTATAACAAGGAAAAAATCTTGTTTTAACAAGAAAAAAGTTGTAATAACAAGAAAAAAACACTTGTTATAACAAGAAAAAAAGTTGTCATAACAAGAAAAAATCTTGTTATAACAAGAAAAAAAGTTGCCACAACAACAAAATATCTTGTTAAAACAAGAAAAAAAGTTGTTATAAGAGGAAAAAAATCTTGTTATAACAAGAAAAATAGTGATATTAAGTTGACACCAATGGGCTTCCGTATTTTCTTGGGTTTGGCACTTCTTTTTGCCATGCCTTTCATGGTCATGGATATGAGCCTTTTACCTTCATTTTTTTTCTTTCTAACGTTTGGTGGTAGGCACTGCTTTTCTGACGGATGTGAGCAGTTTTTTTTCTTTCTTTCTCTCCCTTCCTCCCTCCCTCCCTCCCCTCTTTCTTTCTTTCTTTCTTTCTTTCTTTCTTTCTTTCTTTCTTTCTTTCTTTCTTTCTTTCTTTCTTTCTTTCTTTCTTTCTTCACAAACGATTATAACGTGCTTGCAGCTGGGAATCTGATTTCTTTCTACAAATGTTTTCAACTCGTAATTGTAGCCTAGAAAAACCAAGCATTGTCAAATGGGATTCTGAAACAGTGAATGATGACAACTTAACCCTGTGATGTAGCTCCGTCTCCTGGCCCCTGCAGTTGCTATATATAGAAAATGTCAAAGTTCGAGATTGTGCCTCTTGCGTGCAATGGAAACACAGGCTACCAGACGAGATGCGCGGCATACCAGAGGCAGTAATTATTATCTGGTAGTGCAGAAACTTGTATTTACTCAGAAGAACAAATCAATTTGATCACGGGAACAAACATATTTGTTCAGGTGAATAAATCGGGATATACCTTATTCTATTTGATCAGAAGAACAAATGGATTTAGTCATGTGAACTAATGCATTTGTTCATGTGATCAAATTCATTTTATTTATTCCTCGGAACAATTCCATTTGATCTTCTGATTAAATAAGTTTGTTCTTTTCATCAAATCAATTTTATCAGAAGAACAAATATACTGTATTTGATCACATGAACAAATACATTTGTTCATCTGATCAAATCGATTTGATCATGTCATTAAATATTTAGTCTTCTGATTAAATATTTATTTACCTGATCAAACATTTGTTTATAAGAATAAATCTATTTGTTCTTCTGATCAAATATTTAATCATCTGATCAAATATGGAATAAAACACGAAACGGCATTCCATAATATATATATATATATATATATATATATATATATATATATATATATGGATGGATGGATGGATGGATGGATAGATAGATAAATAGATAGATAGATAGATAGATAGATAGATAGATAGATAGATAGATAGATAGATAGATAGATAGATAGATAGATAGATAGATAGATAGATAGATAGATAGATAGATAGATAGATAGATAGATAGATAGATAGATAGATAGATAGATAGATAGATAGATAGATAGATAGATAGATGAAAGAATAAATTAAGCAGTCATTGGAGTATATGAAACGGTTTCATTCTTACCTGCAGCTGTACTGGAAATATGTTGGCGCCCTAACAAATCCTTTGAGGCGATAGTAATCCGAAACAATGAGGTGACTCAAACAGTATAAATACTTTTTCTGCGTCTTTATGCAACAATCATCATACGAAAGGTGTACTGTCAAAAACCAAAAACAAAAAAAAACCAAACAAACAACTGAAAAAATAGGAGAAAACAACAACAACAACAACAACAACAACAACAACAACAACAACAACAACACCAACAAAAAACCCTGACACACCGATGTAGAAAAAAATTAGATGCTGGTATTTAGTTTATAATACAGCCTTGAACTTCCCCGAAGTTTCATACTTAACTGTTCCAAGCTATTAAAGTGGATTTAACTTTTTTTTCAATAATAATGATGATCATCTTCGTATGATTTTGTAACTGCATTATGAATGAGAGCATTGTAGGGACCTTGGTTTTAAGAAAGTAGTTTACATGCGTGTACGATTTCTATCTATTCTAAACGCGTATACTCATGACGGTTTGCAATCAATACGCCATATAAGACACTGGCCTGCATGTATGGCGGCAGCACAATTAGTACCGCATGTCAGAGACACTATTCTCCATGTGTGGCGGCAGCACAATTAGCACCGCATGTCAGAGACACTATTCTCCATGTATGGCGGCAGCACAATTAGTACCGCATGTCAGAGACACTATTCTCCATGTATGGCGGCAGCACAATTAGTACCGCATGTCAGAGACACTATTCTCCATGTATGGCGGCAGCACATGTTTCCTATTTCGCGTGCTCTTTTCAACCAGTGAATGAGAAGGGTTTTTTTTAATCTCCCAAGTATCTTCCCAAGCAACATCTGAATACCAGCCGGAGATTACCTTTGCTGCCACCGATCATAATATGTAAATGGGACAGAGTGAACAACTTTCCCATATACCATAAAATGTTGACCAGTTATATAACATCCTACCACGTCTTCTTTGACATTTGTTAGCCAAAGATTTTGCAAAGGGGGAAAATTGACAGGTAAAAACAAGTTGAAAACGCTATAACTTACTGAGCCTGTCGACCGATTTGCGTGAATCTATTATCGGACTTCTAAAAAGTATATAATGTACCATTAGAATGGTGTCATGTTTAGATGGAACCTCATGACCCCCCCCCCCCCCAACAAGACAAACAAAAAAAAAAAAAAAAAAAAAAAAAACCCAAAAACAAAACAAAACAAAAACAAAACAAAAAAACCCCAAAACAACTAAAAATCGAAAAACAAAACAAAAACAAAAAAAAAAAACCCAAAAAACAAAAACAAAGAAAAACAAAAACAAAAACAAAAATAAAAACAAAAACAAAATTCCCCCCAACACACACAAAACACAAGCAAAACGTACATTTGGGTCGTTTACACAGGGTGGACCATGCTTTCTTGGCTTTCCATGGAGACCAATAGTAGGGGTCTTTTCTACATCCTGGAGAACAGGACTTCTTCATTTGCGCCATATAATCCGTTGCACGTTCATATTTCTTTTCCTGCAGTAAGACAGAGTTGCTTTCATGATTATTTCATCCATTTTAAGCGCAGCCACACAATATATACCTTTATTCTCTGTTTGTAATTTCTTATTGTATATTCATTACCATTTATAATAAGAATAACAATTATTATTATTATTATCATTATAATAATAATTATTATTATTATTGGTATCATTATTATTATTATAATTATTATTATTATTATTATTATTATTATTATTATTATTATTATTATTATTATTATTATTATTATTATTATTACAATAATAATAATAATAATAATAATTTTTATTATTATTATTATTATTATTATTATTATTATTATTATTATTATTATTATTATCATATTTAACTGTCTGACTATTATCAAAATAATAATCATGGCAGCCGCTTGCCTCTTATGCAGGATCGGTTTGGTTGTTATATGCACCCAGAGTGTACAAAGACTGCCCTGATAATACTATTGTCTACAAGATCATGTTATTCTGGTAGATTTTTCCTCATATTTTCACACAAAATGTTCCATGAAAAAACAAAATCAAATCGGAAGTAGACAACTTTTTAAAAGCAAAAATTGCTGCCCACCAGTTTGAAATTGCTACTATTCTAATTGTTAATACTCAGGAAGGTTATTACGGTATTAAAAGTTTAAAACTTTATTTTCATGACGTGGTATTTGCAGTTTATGACAGAAAAATACAAAAATTCATTCGAGACCGAACAAATAATCAGAAAATTGTGAAATGCATCATATTCTTATTCTTTAACTTTAAAAATCTGTGTAATACTTGACTAGGTTATACAAACGCGGTGCAGCAGCATTTTTTGCGGTCAGGTGTGACCGTCACTTACTTCTGAGTTCAAATTCAACCGAACAAAGGATAGATAAAAATGAAAAGCAAATATTAGGCGAAAATAAATTTTAAGAGACAATCTTACTCGCATAGATCATTCAGCGAATTGATGTCGATGTCACGGGGGATTTGCTAGGGGTTGTAATCCATTAAATCCAAAAAATTCCTTTCATTGAGAACTTTTGAAGCTGAACTGCCAGGACATTGTTATCTGTTAAAGACAGGAAAGATGTCATGACAATAACAAGTAGAGCGGCTACTTCCACAATGTGCTCTATTTGAAAATGACACATCCACGTTGATGTAGGGAGATATTACGTTTATATTGAAGGATACTAGGACTCCGTTTTTTTTCTTTTTGTTTTGTTTTAGGATTTTTCTTTTTTGTGCGAGTATTTTTTGCTTGTATCCCATGGGAAATGCCTGAGCCTTAGAGAGGGGGATAGGGCGTGTGAGGAGAAGGTTTTTTTCCGGGGAGAAAAAGACTACAAGCAAAGAGTGTAGGGGTACATTTCTAGGATCAGGGGCCCACCACAGCTGTGAGGGAGTGTGGGGTGGACCATTTGCCTTGACTTTGGTCCTGGAAAACATGGAAGCACAAGCTGATGAGGATAACCATTGTTCCTCCGCCTTATCTTTTTTTCCCTAGGCCACCTGTGTCACACAGGACCGCGGTACAAAAGCAGAGAGCCACATCATCATCATCATCATCATCATCATCATCATCATCATCATCATCATCATCATCATCATCATCATCATCATCATCATCATCATCATCATCATCATCATTACTACGGGCAGTGCCAAATTACCACTCTGTTTGTAAGTTAATGCAAGCAAAGAGGTCCATTGATTCTACCAACTTTAGAGAACCACACACACACACACACTGTTTGACTGAGTAAACACTGTGTTCAACTTTCACATCACATTTGGAATCGATTACGGACGTCAAAGAGTAAAAACGGTAGGACAACCGTTTCAAATGGAAGTTTGCAATTCTGTCAATAGATGGCGCTGCATGTATGTAAACAAAGCGCTCCCGCCTTCCTCGAAAAAGTTAACACCCCAAACTGTTTTCTTCAAATTGAAAGCATGGAAACACAAAATTAGTTTCTTTTGGATAGATTAATTTTATTCACCTTCATAAAACAGGAAGAAAGTTCATTATAAATTGCTTGATGGAGCCGTGGTAAGTGCTGAAACTAAGACTGGTCAAAGGTAATGATGCAGCCATCTGATTGGCTGCTGCCTTCTGCCCATAAACAATACACGCCACCCTGCTCTCTGTCAAGGACAAAAAAGGTAAGTTGCAACCACACTGAGTCTACAACCATGGTTTGTCAAAATGCTGGCCCTATCTAATAAGCCATTAGGGTAGTAGGCTTTTGGCCGCCACAATGGATGAAAATTAATTACGACTGACTTTGCAACACGCAACACTATTAGTTAGTCATGTGGAAATGACTTTATTCAATTGAAGAATTTTAATTCAGGCACTCTGGCTCATAAAATACAGACATATTACACATATTTAGACGTAACATAAATGGCAAGAGAAAAATATATTATACAGCCAAAAAAGTAAACAAAGTGGAGCCGCTCACAAAATAATTTAGAACAGTGTCCTATCTCGCTCTTCGCTCATTTGTATAACTGAAATGACTAACAAAGGGTGTTTGCCAGATGCAATTATAGTTTCTGGCCAGTTTTTGTTTCAAACTATACACAGTTTTACCCATGAACATATCAAAGGAGCGTATGGATGATTGCACACATGCTGCAGTGACACAGCACCGTAGGAGGTAATTTAACTCATTCCACCCTTATAGAAGACCGAGTCAACAGCTTTTCTTGGCGCGCTCTGGGCGAATTGCGCCCAGAGCTCCCCAAGAAAAGCTCTTAACCATGGGCATATAATTTGGAATAATCTTCAATGCAAGTTTCATCCGAAATTTTGAAAAAAAAAATCCATAAGTTAGTAAAATACAATTAGTAGACGACCTTTAGATATTAGCCGGAAAAAGTGTCATTAGGGTGGAATGAGTTATATATATATATATATATATATATATATATATATATATATATATATATATATATATATATATATATATTGTATTTGTGTGTTTTTGTCCAGAACCACTTCCTAGTAGTCATCACCCTATTCCGCAGCCCGTACTCTTTACTCTCCATAAGCTAAACTGTCACTGTCTAACCTACATACATACGGAAGTACTATTGTCCATATTGCACACGTTCCTATGTAGAATTTTGACATAGGTTGTATTGGCCGTGATGAATCAAAGGGTCTTCAGCGTGTTACTACTCAGAACACGTTTCGGAGCCTATACCCCTACATGTCTCTCTGAGATGCAAGATGTAATTATATTTCTAGCCAGTTGTTGTTTCAAACTATATGCAATTTTTCTCATTAACATATTCCTTTGGTCTTTGCGACCACTTATTTAATGCGACTTTCTGTCTATTGCGACCATCCTCTGATACCACCGAGCAATTTGTTTTGTTTTTCACCTGTTTAATGCACAGACAATACAATATTGAATGGGTTAAAATGTTATCACGAACGAGGCCTATTAACGTGTAGTGGATCACGAATCACGATTCTATGAATCTAAACATATGAATTGACCAGAATGTGTGTTACGCTTGTTTTGTTGTTGCAACGATATATCAACCTACCTAGTTGTCACAACAGGTAAGGTAGGCCAATGTATACTTAATCTTGGAGAATAGGCCTATAGCAATTATTGTCTCTCTGGAATGTAGCTTGAAACTCGAAGTATTTTCTATTATGTTTTATCATTATAATGCAATCGCAGGGCATTACCTGTAAAAGTTACAGATGTGGACTTAAACTGATGCTGTTCTCACCACAGCAGGACAAACGACAAGCAGCGTGACACGTGAAATGTTAAAAACTCAGCCCGCCACAACAATACGATTGCGGTTGTAGACTTGCAGTTTATATGCCTGAGTTGATTTGAACGAGTCAACTGGGTAAAGGGGCGAAATTCTCTATTTATTTGTAACTTCATTAAATCAGTTTGCTTTCCACAATTTTTGTATTGCAGTCTTTAAATCGCCTTTGAGTAACTTAAACGTTGTACTCTCCGCTTCTGGAAAAGCCACTCATTCACAAGAGGGGCACAGCTTTGAAATGCACTTCCCATGTCCTCTTCCAGCTGGGACAAGTCAAGTCTGTGGGTACAACCAATGTGTCAAATAAATTAACAGTCTAAAACAAACAAGGTGTTACACTTATTTCTTGTTACACTTAAATCTATGGCAATCCACATGCGATGCACCAGGTTGAGTGCTAGTCCGATGGCTTCCCCGCGTGGGACAGTAATACAAATAACACGTATGCCCAACCATCTTTGGGTATACGTGGAACCCACATATAACCAGTCAGACATTAGAATACCATATTCACTCAGCGTACTATATATCTAATTTACGGCCATGGTTTTAACATTATATGTTGTTTCAAGTAGTAGGCCTATAGACCCAACCAAGTTACCGTACTTTACATTAATTGTACGGTTGACTATATGCTTTGTTTTCATCCCTCGACTTGATTCTCGTAAGATAAATCGTATTTTAGTTGAGTCCCCAAGACATTTTATCTGCACCTCAGACATTCAGTTTGCCATTCCCGTTTGAGCCAAAATATTGCAGCACAAAGTAGACATCTCTGGGAAGAATTTGTTCAATGGCCGCTTTCGTTTTAACTGTGAAATTTAAAATTGCTGTACAAACAAGGGCTACTTTGATTTAAAATCTAAAAGGAAACACATGCACTTCAATTTTGAAATAACTTTGTAACGGGTTAACCAAATTATATATTTGCACAGACATACTGACCCAATATGTGGTAAAAATCTTGCCAGACACTTTCCAGTGTTTCAAACAGACATTCACAGTTGCAACTACTTCGCTATGTGGCGATTTTTAGTTGAGCTCTACTTACACAGGTGTAACATTATAATTTCATTCACTTCTTTCTTTCTTTCTTTCTTTCTTTCTTTCTTTCTTTCTTTCTTTCTTTCTTTCTTTCTTTCTTTCTTTCTCTCTTTCTTTCTTTACTTCCATCCATCCATCCATCCATCCATCTATCTATCTACCTATCTATCTATCTGTTCATCCTTCGATCCGTCCATATTCATCTGTCGATCCATCAGGCGGCAGGTCTGTCTGCCTGTCTATCAGTATGTTGGTTTTGGTCCGTCCGTCCGGTCTCTATCTGCCTGCCTCCCTGTGTGTCTGTCTATCTTCATCCACCCCTCCGTCTATCTCTGTGTTAATTATTTTCTCAGGGGTAACCATCCAATCAAGGATTGGTCTTCAACAAGATCTTGCTCAGGCGATCTATTACAACACTGTTTAAGCACTTAGACAGTGCATTCAATAGACAGAATACACTGAGAAATCTTTCGTGGGAAATGGAAACCCCTGCAAATTTGCAACCCCCCCCCCAAAAAAAAACCCCGAATAGCTGAGGGACTGGCGGAGATGTGGGGAGCTTTAAGTTAAGCAAATGAGGACAGTATAACTAAAACATTTGTCGAAACAGAAATTCTTAGCATTCCTTGTCTCCGACATGACTCGCCGGTAAACCATGCCAGTTGAAAACGCTGGGTCGGAAACTAACATTTGAGGAAGATGACATGTGCAAAGAAACATATATATCTGAACTCTGCTGATTTTGTTCATATTTCTAATACGGTCTTGGGATATATTGGTACATGTATTTAACAATGCATCGTTGGATGTTGGTCAAGCATTAACTTGAAGCACTGGAAGCCGGGTACCAGAACATGTACATTGTGCCACGGCTCAAGCAACTGGATTATGTGTGCAGTTAGCACGATGCGCTCTGCAGATGTCACCATCTACCAAATAGTCCTTTCTGACAGGTGGTCCCTTCAGGCAGGTAAAATTAAACTAAAATATGCTAATGGGGATGTTGAGACTAGTCCTTTAGCACAGATGGTCGGTCCCTTAGGAGAGGTCGGCTCATAGACAGGTTCTACTGCAATTATACAAATGATTTAAAATTTCAAATCCCGTATAACCTGTCTATGCGATTGTGATTATGCAAATGATGAAACTAATATAAGTAACTGTTTTATGACATATCGTCTGCTGACGATGTTACATATTTTATAAGAGATAAGTAAACCGGCATTTTTCGAAAGCGGATTAGAATTATTGATGAAAATGTCTCAAAGCTGTCAACTTTTGTAATTACGAACACCTGTTGTCGTAATTGATTTATTTTTCTGGGTTTGTGTTTCTTTCGGAGCATTTGTTGCGTCAAAGAAAGATGCAGACCACAACCACTACCACTGCCATTACCACCACCACTACCACCCCCACCGGTCGATGCGCACGTGTCATGTGCTTCAACTGAAAAAAAGGACAAAGATACCATGCTGATCCTTGGATGAATCGTCTTTTTAGGACGACATCGAATCTGCAACCAACATTATTATATAATGCAGATGAGTATGTCATCTTTCTCCTGATGCACATACATGGGCAAAGTGTAAGACATATTGTTAATTACATTTGTAAGTTACGGGTTTGGATCGCTAATTATTTTAAAACACAGACATGTATAACAGCTTTGGGGTCAATATTTCTATATGTTTAAATGTCAAGTATTTTACATTTATGATCGCTTATTTTGACAGTTGCAATTCAGATTTAATTATGAAAATGGCTTAAAAATAATATACACTTTATAAAATATTTAATGATTTAGACTTTTCATTTTTGGACAAAATCTTGAAGAATCTTCTGCAAAACCGCTAAGCCAACAGCTTTGAAATTGCATAGGTACACGTCTAAGGGCCCTTGACCATATTTCATTCATTACATGCCGCTGCAAGGTTTCATTTGTTTTACGACTTTTTTGTGTGTTAAAACTATTTTCGACTTCTCCAAAGCCGTCTTTGAGATTTTTCTGAAAGATGGTGGAGATGTAGATTTCGGAAAGGTCAAATAGAGATGTTCACTAGTAAATTATATTCTACATTTCGGATTTTACTGCCTTTTTCAATTTAGTTACAAATCGGTTAATGCATGCATGCCCATTGATTACAACACAAAATTAAAGGGGATTGCACTGGTAAGCCACATTTTTGGCCTTTGGTCCAAAACCGTGGACCACATTTACTCAAACTTAGTGGAGATGTACCTTGGGTGTTTTTCAACAAATTTTGTACAAACTGTTCACGCTCTGACAATTTTTTGAATTTTTATGCATTTTCCTGTTTATTTTTTGGTAATTTCCTTTTAGAAGTTTCCAAAGCGCAAAGCAACTTGTTTCAAAATTGCGTATGGGCACTTCTTGGGACCCCTAGACTTGAATTTGTTAACCAGGTGGTGCTGCCATTTTTCTATGTTTTTAATGAAATTTTGTATTTGTATCTTTTCTGTCCCGAACCACTGCCTGGTAGTCATTACCCTGTTCCGTAGTCCGATCTCTCTACACTCCATGAGATATTTGGTCACTGACTAACCTGGATACACATGGAAGCAGTATTGTCACGTTCTTTTGCAGAATTTTGACATCGGCCGTATTAGCCCACATAAATCTCTTCAGCGGGTGAGTACTCAAGAGCATGTTTCGGAGCCTGTACCCGTACATGTCTCTTTGAGTAGCGGCTCCTTGTCTGAGCTAAAATTCATCAAAGACAACCTACATAATATTCAATAAATATGAACGTGTCAAATGATGAATTAGCTAAATAAGTGAAGTTCTGCTTATAAATGCAGAACTTCAATATGAATGAAGAATACCTATCAAACCAAACATAACTACTAAATAGTATAAAACAAGTTCAGATAAGAATAATTTGACTTAACCCTGAACTAATATGTACCCTTTCTCACTCAATAGGACATATTAGTTGTTAACGGATTTTTCAATTAGGGTACTTATTGGTTTATGCAAACATTCCCATTGATTACAAGGTAGGTCAATATGGATTGCAATGATAAGTCACATTTTACTAATTCTTCTCCAAAATTGTCCACCAAATTCACTTCAAACTTGATGGGGGTGTAACTTGGGTGGGTCTTGACCCAGTTCCTTAAAGTGGTCGTGCGTCAGCAATTTTATAATTTTTATGTTTATTTGTTTTTGTTAAATGTATGACACAATCGTCTAAAAGTGTTCTTGTGGAAATCGCCATGACCATTTCTATCCTATTTATGAACAAGTTCAACAGTTCTGTTTTTAAATGTATATAATATACCCGCAACATGTTTAAATTTTCACATAGGTAAGAATGATGTTGAAGTCACTTGCTTTGGACTTGCAAAAGGACACTTCTGGCGACCTCTAGACCTTAATTTGTTCAAAAGATGGCGATACGAATTCTTTTGCTTTTTAAAGAATATTTGTGTGTTCACTTTCCGTAACTTTTACTCTAAAACGGCAATTTGGATCCTCTTTAGACTTATTGGGAATGTACATGGGCTTGATTTCCACCAAAATGGTTAACCACATAGCAGTGCTGTCATTTTTATTTTAAACAAATTATGAAATTCGGGAAAATCCGTAAAAAGGATATGATCATGTTAGCAACAGTGATGTGGGACTTAAACAAAGGTGACTTTGATATTCTAAAGTTCATGGGACCATTTTTATCTGTGCATGTAATGTCAGCTGAGCACAGGATAGTCACAATCCTCTTAAAAAATAAAGTACTGTGGGGGCATGCTTGTGCCGCAGCCCCATAAAAATGATGGTCCAGCATGTGTGCAGCCGTGTGGAAAATGAACACTGTATGTTTTCCTGATAAGGTGTCTTTGCAGGATACATATACATGACGATATTGCAAGCAAATTCCACAAAGTTTTCAAAACGAGAATTAACACTACTACCCAACGATGATTAGATACTGAAATATTCAGTTTATTTGATGGTAAATTGGCAAAGTTAAATACTGTTGCAAACATAAAATGAAACATTTTTGTTATTAAAATACAGTTGCTATCATTATTGAATAGCACCCAAGCCAACTTGTTTTTGAGCGACTTTTGGGGGATACATTCAACTTGTGACTTTGGCCAAACTACTTAATTACTGTTCATATGTTTTGAATTTAGGATGCTTTGTAAGATTTACTGCGAGGACAAGCTTGAATTTGATATGCACAATTTTTCTTAGGCATTTGTCGAGCAAAATGCGTCAATGCCGAACAAATTACCACTACGTTGTATCATTTACAAATTCTTACCTATGTAAAAATTTAAACATGTTGCGGGTATATTTTTTTTACATTTAAAAACAGAACTGTTAAACTTACTAACAAATAGGATAGAAATGGTCAAAAATAACGGAGTGGCCAGATAAGCGATCATTTTACTTCAAATTGATTCCATTTCTTTCAGTGGACAAAGTTAAAAGCGCTTAATATAAAATTAGTCGCAGATCCTCAAAATATTTTATGAATATCATATTTATGTCTGTACCAAAAATAGGCATGCCGGTGATGTCCCTTTGAGACTTCGGACAGGAACTTAACAATGTTGAATTCCCCCATGTGACTCTCCTAGTACTGATAAAAAACGAAACTAATAAGGCATATACTAACCAGAGTACAACCGCACAGTGCATTTTGATTGTATGCCAGCTACGACATCATGTTGCCCCAAACAAGAAGAATGATCTCCTGGCCAGGTTAACTAGCATAAGTAAACATGAGACAGTACAGCAAGGATGTTATCTGCACGTTTGTACGCCTTTAAATTGTTGGGGAAAATGTACAATTTCTAAGCATACCCTAACCATCATGTGTTCTCGTGATTTACATCCATCAGATAGAATGTGCTTTCGTATATTCCCGTTAACCACAAATCGCTAACGATGTGGTGGTAATTCATAGGGAGTGGTAGGCTACCTATGACCTAGAATGAATTATGGAATTAATTCAAACGAACAATTTGCAATTTTCGTTCACTGTCTAACCTTTGTACTCATGAAAGTACTATTGTCAATATTGCACGCGTTTATATGTAGAACTTTAACATCGGCTGTGTAAGCCCCAATTAGTTAAAGGGTCTTTATCGGGTAACTACTCAGAATATGTTTCGGAGCCTATACCCGCACATGTCTATCTGAGTAGTGGCTTCTTGTCTAAGCTAAATATTCACTAAAGACAAACCATATAATAATGAATAAATATGAACGTGGCAAATGATGAATTAGCTTAATACGTGAAGTGTTGCTTACAAATGCAGAGCTTCATTATGAAAAAAGAATACCTGTCAAACAAAACACAATTACTAAATTGTTGTAGTACAGGTTCAGATACACAACCCCCAGCAAACAAGAACTTTCCATAATAAAAATTCGCCAGCCATCAAACAAGCAATGTTAAAATCCAGAAGTCCAAGGCAGACACACCTACAACTTAGTACCATTTTTGTATCAGTGAATGAATATGAAATGCAGTATGAAGGAAAACATCTCTCTGCTGACTTTAGACAGGTACTAACTAAAGTTAGTGGTAGTTTAACTCAATTTAATGCCAGCAACTCTCAACTTTAACAAAAAAATTGCCTCATATACGCACAGTATAAAATGTCAGCTACATTAGATTTAAATATTTACTAAATCATTCATAACTTTAAATCATCCTGCTATCTATAATAAACTTTCTTTTTTGTTCAGAAACTTCCAAAACCATTGTTTAAATTTCATTTTTGAATATTCCTGTTTCACAAGTTTTTAAAAAAGAAGTCCATGACGGAAGTCAAAGGCATCAAAATCGGTGCATACTCTGGCAAAAAGCAAAAAAATCTTGACACTTAGACACCATAGGCTGGCCCAAATGGAACAATTTATCCATGTGAGCTAGGTAAATTTACAATGTTATTTTCAAAATCATCAATTTTGTTATATAATTTAAGTGGGTGCCAAACCCTATTGGCAAACATTCCTGTCAAATCCTATTGCCGAAACAGCTTGGCGAATGTTGCACAGTCAAACCTTGGCACACTAGCCGGGCAAATAGGCATGTATGAACCCCAATGTCACAGCACCTGGGCAAATGATGCACTGTCGAATTTTATCCGCTCAATATCTGGGCATACGAGGTTGAACAAAGCCTATCTGCACAACCGCTGTGTCAATAGACTAGGCGAGATTACCTCATTATAAGCAAGATTTAATGAAAATATAATAAACAGCTGTGGTCAGACTTTTTATCCAAATTAAATCCTGTGTGGGAATGCTTTACTTTATTCTGCTACTCCATACACAGCAATGGTTAGCTAGGACAGATATTCTAATTAAATTGAAAATGCTTTGGTAGAGTCCACGCATTGAGTACTACAGCAGTGCCTTTTTAAAATTGACACCAAAATGTGATTGTATTCAGCATCATTTGATAAAGCGGGCTATGTATTTCGTCTGACTTTTGCTCAGTTTGCACTTATAGTGCACTGTGACTGCAAAGCTCCACTTAAGCTCTTTACAGTGAATTGACAACTACATCCTGTAAGAGCCCTGAGTGCAATGAAGGGCAGGTATCTATAGTAAATATCGCATAGTGAACAAATGTAAAATCATGACCAAAACTTTTCTTGCACCTGAAAAAAGTACAATTTTAACCGAATATTCGATTCTAAAGAGCTAACGACAAAATGGAGTATGATGTATAAATCTTCCTATTTTCATTTTTGAGCAATTTATATAACGAAAGAAGTTAAAAAAGAGCCACCATTTCCAGGAAAAGTAAACAATGTGGTTCTATATATTACTAACCATAAGGTCGAACCGAAAGTTTTTCATACCATCTTCAATCAAAAGAGTAAGCCTGTGCCATTGACCAAAATACAACAGGGAATGCAATAATTGGCCAGCGCATGAATAGCATTTTGCAAGAATAGCATCGAACTATAGCAGTTCTCTTGTACTTTTTTTTTGGGGGGGGGGTTAGATTTGATTGCAATTAGGTGCAGTATGTACTGGAGTGCCATAGGATATGATATTCAGTGTTCAATAGTAAAAGCAGTCCTTAGTATTAAATTTAATCCTGTGATATCGGCGTTATTCTGGAACCTAGAATAGCCTCTGATAGGATTGATTTTGAATCGTATGTGCTATAACTCACCAGGAATTAGTAGTTATTAGTTGGTGTTTCCTGATATACTGAATACTTATGGCATATAAAGGAACTAAAGTAGCCTGGCCATAACGTTCTTAGATAAAGTATTTTTGACCTATCACAATATGTCATTTTGATGTACTAACGTGTGGGTTATGGATCCAATATTGCTCGTCACTATACAAGGAACACACAGAATACTAGCATTATTGGTTAACATATTTAATTTCAAATAATTCAGGAAACGGGCATTTTCTGTTAGTTCTAGCTAGCTCTTGTGTAAACACGATTAAATAGGTACAAAGGAGGAAACTGTTTCTTGCATTACATTAAAATCAATCATCCACCAATTTCATTGTGTATTTTTCATGTTTCATTATCAGTTTAATGCAACACAAATTTCCATAGGATGTACAGACATGATAGGTGTCATGTTGTTGTCCTCCACCCCGTGGGTTTATGTCAATGGCATGCTTAATAGTTAAACTTCAGGAACACATAATAATTTGAAGAGAACACAGGTATGTTAGAATAAGACATAAAATTGAGTCTAGTATATATGATTGAATACAAATCCCTTTCATTTAGCAACTTGGGGCCCACCTGAAAATAACCTTTAATGCTCAAAATCTTTGTCATTATATTTTTTAATCAAAGGTAAAAATCTTAAAACGTGATCCTCTATTCCTGAAGAATATCGAAGTAAACTAAAACACCAGTCAGCAATAATATGCACTGAGCAATACAATTCGTTACAACCTACTTTTAGAACCAAGACGGGAAGCTCTGGTTTCCAGGCGAATACTAAATTGACCACTGCTTATAACTAAGCCCTGATCAGCTCTTCTACATTGTATGTAATTGTTAATTTGGTCTTCGATTCTTTGCAATTTCAAATGCAATAGCCCCACACCCCATTTGGATAGAACACTCACCTATCATGCACATGATGAGGGGCTCCTGATTTGACAAGAACTTCTACATGATGCGTGGGATCATTGTACAGATTATAGGTGGGTCAAGCGTTCGTTCGTCATTTATTGGCTCAATCATTGCCAGACATTTACATTGATTTGTGAAGTCCATAGTTTGCAGAAAGGAGTTAATAAAATCCCATTCATATATTAAGGAATGAAGAAATAAAGACTTTTACCTGACAACTTAAGCGTTTCACGTGTTCCTACAAGCTGCTCCATCTTGGACAAATATTTGTCTAGGCTGGATTACAAAACATTTTCATATATCATCCCCCCGTGGCACTTTCAGCTTGATATAAAATTATGTTCATATTTACAGACAAAAATCCAACAGTTAGATCTGTAGCGGGTGTTGTCTTCGAGGAAATCTCTATGGGTGTTAAAAATTAAGAAAGTCGCCCTCAGGGATCCATCTTCTCCCGAATACTCTGTGAACTGCAGATCTAAATAGACCAAAACAATAGAGTAAAACCTGCTAGTAATAATACGCTTGAGTTCCATCTTCTCCCGAATACTCTGTGAATTGCAGAACTAAATAGACCAAAACAATAGAGTAAAACCTGCTTGTAATAACACACTTGAGTTCACCATCAATATTGACACGGTGTAAAATCATGTTCCCTGTTTGTCGATATTAACCTCCAAATTGGACTGCATCGTGATGCTGATAATAATGATATATCTTTAGATTGAAATAAAATAAACTGTGTGGTGCTGATGTCAAGAATTATGGTCAACTCAGTGATATGTATTGACGTAATTTGAATATTCCCAATGAGGCATTTAATTTTAAGGTGTATAGCTGTAAGAATGAGTCACACAAGCAAGCACTTGAGTATGACCTTGGTGATATTATCAAGGTTTATGCCAAGTACAAGTTTTGGACTAAAGATTAATTTGTGGTTAAAGAACTAGTAGGTAATAAAATAAAACAAATTGTGCGAGGTGAAGTCAACAGGAGAGAAGAGAACAGGAAAGGAGAGAAGAGCGGAGAGGATATGAAAGGAGAGTAAAGAAGAGCGAAGAGGAGAGGAGAGGAGAAGAGAAGAGAAGAGAAGAGAAGAGAAGTGTTTGTCGAACATTTAGCAACAGAAGCGGGGTACTTTTCCCCGACGTGTCCATTATGCCACGGCTCAAACAATCCGATTCTGTGGGCCGTACACTGCATGATTTGCCGCAATGTGCGCTGTCGATAATACCATTTGTTGCAATCCGGACAATGATTTATCATTTCCAATCCAACAGAACGTGTCTATGCAATTATAATGACCATGCAACTGATGAAACAAGTAAATCGTCGTGTCCCAAAAGCAAATTTGAATTATGAATGAAAATGACTCAAAACTATCATTTAAAAAAATGGACACCTTTTATCATCATTAAATGCTTTGCAGGTTTGTGTTTCTTTCGGGCACATGTTGCGCCTGGGAAAGATGCACACGACTCCCCCGAAACCGGGCAAAACCGTCTGGTGCTCACATTTTATCTGCTTTAATGTGGGATTTTTGTTTTTCGCTAATTTAAACAGAAAAGGAAAGGAATTTAATGCGAATTTTATATAAGACCGGTGGCAATCATAGGCCCTTTGCTCAGCGAGGGTTGGGCCCTTTGTTTTGCATTGTCTCAACAGTTTTCCTAAGTGCGCTTTGCTCCAAAGCAAGGAGAAAAGCTATTGACAATATGAGACGGAGTTTTCTGAACCGTGAATGTAACGTCTTTTTGCGAGGACACTGAATTTACAATCAACATAATTATACTGACGAGCTTTACTTTCCTGTCTCTTACATACAAGAGTAAAGTGTTAGATTTATTGTCACCTGTATGTGAAGGTTACTGGCATTGGTTCACCAGTTATTTTAGCATAAACTTACATTATAGGCTTTGGATGAGACTTCCACATATAAAAATGTCAAATGTTTTAAATTTCTATTCGCTTACTTTGACAGGTCCATCTCAGACTCACATCATATATAAAGATGACTAAAATTATGGTACGCTGTTTTTTTTATTCCATACCAGTGGAGTGAATACCGTCAATATTTTCGAAAATTAAAACTTTGTATATTTGCATCAATGTAAAAATATAGCTGAATATTTCAACCAATACACTTGTCAGGGATGTTTGATGAAAAAAACTGTGATTTCCATTAAAATAGCAAATGGATGATTTAAACATATTTTTGGATGAACAGCTCCGCCTGAATAAGCATCATACTTGCATGTAGAAATTGAATATCACCATGTGATGTCTCGATGAAGTTTTTTGTCTCCGTTTGATGTATACTGCACGATATTTGAAAGCAAAATTTGATGAAATGTGCCAAAAACGAGAAGTTAACTTCAACACACAGCGAGAATAAAATACTGAGCTAGTCCGTGTATTTGATGTTAAATTCATAAAGATGAATACTGTGACTGACATAAAATTCCAAATTATCATAAGTAAATACAAAAATTTTAAAATATTTAATGTATAATACCCTAATATTACGCCCCAGCTTGTCTTAAAGGGCACTTTTAAGGCGTAAATTCAACTTGTAACTTTAGCCAGCCACAAATGCCAAACCAGCAGATTTCTTTTTCATGTGTTTTGAATATAGAATTATTTGCAACAACGCTGTGAAAACAAGCTTGAATTTTGACATGCATGATTTTGCTGGGGTGTTTCTTGTCTAGAAAAAAACCTCAACACCGCATTAATATTCCGTGGCATAATAAATAACTTCTTATTGATCTGAACCTTCAAATAGGTTTAAGCGGCTACATTGTATACATTTAAAAACAGAACTGTTAAACGTGTAAAAGAGTAGGAAAGAAAATTCATTCAAAAATAAAAGAGTGGAAAAAATGCCAATCACTTTAAGAACCGGTTTACTCCATTGCTTTTAGTGGACAGAGAATATGGTTACAGTTGTTCAAAAATTAAGTATCAATATCATATTCATGTCAGGGACACGAATAGACAAACTAAGGTCGATGTAAAGTGCACGCTGTCATAGTTTAATGCAACCAGATAAAGCGTAATTTCGTACATTTGTAACCCTTTACCACATCATGCTGACGATGTGGTGTTAGGAGTTGCATGTCACACATGTTGCAAAATGAACTATAATAATTCATTCAATGAGAGAGAGAGAGAGAGAGAGAGAGAGAGAGAGAGAGACAGAGAGAGAGAGAGAGAGAGAGAGAGAGAGAGAGAGAGAGAGAGAGAGAGAGAGAGAGAGAGAGAGAGAGAGAGAGAGAGAGAGAGAGAGAGAGAGGTGTATTAAAGAACCCTAGAAAAAAAATTCCCACAAAGCCTTATCTATTATACATTAAAGAGCACCGGGGAATTCATAATTGACAGCGTGTAATTTCATATTTAATCATCAGATGGAATCCAAATGGATCAGTACAGAATCACCATAACAATGTCCATTATCTCAGCTATTTCGAATAACATGCAATTACTAGATGTATACTACTGTATATCACATGATGAGTTTCAGATGTTTAGAAAACAATACTTTTGGTCTAGTTTGGCAAGCTCAGTGTCACGCAATTGACTATCACAGAGATGGTGACACATGTATTCATTTTTGTACGCGAAATACAACTATAGAAGATATGAGTTTTTATAGTTCTTCAATCTTGAGATACTTGCTTTGGCTCAGAGTACTCCACGCTTTCCCATATGTGACTTAAGTATATCTTCCGAATATTATATTTAAACAAAAAAATCAGGCGAAAATGAAAGTGATTATGCTAATTATGCTAATTTCCTATGTTATTATTATTTTTTGTCCAAGAGAAAAGTGTGCATAATATTTTGATTTTTGTGGAAAGAATCTTTTAATTTTGATTTTAGAGAAAAAAAAAATAGTTTACTCTGAGAAGTGCACTCACATGTAGACCGTTTCAGATGCATGATGTTTTCTCACGGTATCGCCTTCCAGGACATTGTCGGATTTGTTTTTCAAATTCAGATTATGGTACACATAACTGGCAAACGAGATGTAAACAAAATGTGGCTGATAAAGGCTCACGGAAGAAAATGGACTGTCCCTGTGGACCAAAATGTTACGCTGCCTCACCTTTTGGGAGACAAAAATGTATTCGGAAAATTTTCAATGAAACAACATAAAGCAGAAAATTTGCATGATCACTTTCATTCTCATTTGAATGTAGTGCTCTTGGATACTCCGCTCTCCAAGTTGGAATGTGATCACTGACTCTCCTGATATATATGCAGATTTGTCCGTGTACCTTTAAAATAAAAATATTTTGAATGTTTTGAATATTTCCATTTCTTTCTGGATTACAACAGCCTTTTTATGAGAGACAAGAGGCAAAGCAAGCACAAGATGGAATGGCATTTGGTGGATGGAGTGGAACATGATAATGAATGTAATTCCTATCCAACATGATTATCATATATGAAGAAAAACTTAGCAAACTCAAATCTGTAAGCCCAAGTACCGGTTGAAGACTATCAAATCCGATATTAAAAGAGTTTGATCCTTACAACTTACCGAAACACTGTACAGTACTAAATCATTGTAGCAAATAATTTTGTAAAGGGAACAAATAATATTCATAAAATTTGAAATTAAGAGAGTTTTCCGCTTTATTGGCCTTTATATAAAATTAGGTCACAAGCAGGAACCATCGCAAGACTTGTTTGGTGCCATTAAAGTATTTCTAGCATAGGAAAACAAATAGGCCATTAACAGGCAATTTCAACACCCATGCAGTTACAGTTACGACGAATGTGTCAAATATTCAACAAACAAGTTTTATTGACCATATTACATGTGAGAGACTAAAGTAAACATAGTAGTATCAGGACGGTTTCACTGTCACTAAGATTTGAAAAGCTTAAATAATCAATCTGCAGACACTGATTGGGTGCCAGGCCGAGGCAGTACTTCTATTTAAGTGACCCACCCCTTCAGCACCATCCTATGACTACACAAATAAACTGTCGAAACCTATTGATCTGGTTGTAACGGCAGCAGTTTTGCCCTCCCCCATTTAGTTTTGAATGTATTCAAGATTCATAATTTGAATTATTCCTAATTATCGTTACCTAGAATAAAAACCTTCTGTTCTGTATATATTAATTGCACAATGGCCGATAATATGTAAAATTTGGAAACACATCAAAGTCTTGACAGTATTCAAGAGTTAAATTTCGAGTTGCTCCTAATTAGCATAAACTAAAACGCGACAACCTTCAATTTGTATTCATTAGATACACAATGATAAATAGCATGGGTGCAAATTTGGACTTGCATCTCTGTCTATCATGGTCTCTGGGATATTCAAGATTTACATTTGAAAGGCCCCCAATTACCATGAATTAAAATGCAGCTTTCATTCAGTATTCACTGGATGCACAATGGTCAATAACTGGTGTAGATATTGAAAACGTATATCAATGTATCATATTCTTGAAGATATTCGAGATTTAAAATTTGGAATGCCCCTGATTGGCATGAATTAAAATGCAGAAACTATCATACTGTATTTTGAAGATGTACAATGGCCATTTCCCTAAGAAGAACACGTGAAATCACATATTTAGTTGTAATGTTTTTGAAATATTCAAGATTTACAATGCCCCAATTTGCACACTTTTACATGCAATCCCAATATGTAATTGTTTTAGAAGATATTCAAGGTTAAGATTTTCAGATGACCCTAATTTATTTTCAAACGTATAACCCCTCCTTACAAAAAAGCCAGACTTGATGCGTGCAAGTACAAAGTTTGGGGTTTCTATGTACAATGTTTTCAAATTAAATGTTGGACAAATTAGCTGGGAAAGAAAGAAAGAATTCAAAATTCATAGGAAAAAAGAATATCTGTATTGGTACACTGATATAAAGAAATATAGAACTGCAACATAAAAAGAATGCCTGATTAGCACAGACATAATAACATTAAATACTTCAGATCCAATTGTCCAGGAAATAGTTGGAAAGAAAACATGTTATGGCCACACCAATATTGTCAGTGCTTTCGTGTACGTTTCAAATGGCTATATCTTTTGGACCCTCAACTCTTCGTACCTATTGTCATTAGCAACATTACTGGTGTTATGATGCCCACCTTCAAAATATTCTAAATCGTAGCGGAACTTAGCACGTAATGACAACGATGATATAACTTTTACAATAACAATATATTGACTATAAAAATTCCATAAAAAGTACATAAATGAAATTATACGCTTACCTATGCTGATACTCCAATTACTAACAGACTACAGGTAAATCATAATCCCTGGTGAAAGATTCTCCACAGGTACTGTTCCACAGATCAAAATCCTATGTTACGTGCTAAATAGTCTGGTCCAAATCCCACAGAGGCACAGTTTTGTTTCAATGTGGTACAATTAAACACCAAATATACAAGTCCACTGAACGGCACTGTCCACACTCCACAGGTACAATGTATAAATGAGTATCTCCTTGGCCATAGCAATGGCTCCCAGTCATACTCGCTTTAAATCACACACCCACTGTCAGATCTCAAAATTCTCTTCCCTCAGTCATGAAGAGATCTGGTTTATATACCCATGGTGAGAACTCTCACCAGAGCTTTCCAAATTCCCAACAAACAGGCCAACGCAGTGACTCTGCAGTGATTCAATGAACTCAATAAACTTTCCAAATCATAGAAAATAATTGCTTTTACACCCATAACAAATCCCCTCCCTTGGGAAAAGAAAAAATGACTTACAAGGATAATTGTTCTTACAAATTGTCAACATTTAGGTATTTTAATCTACAATACAAAATGATAACAAGCAAAAATTACTACACTTTATATACAAAGTGACATAACACATTCAAACAGATTAATTACAAAATATGTCGAACTGTTTCCACATAAACAGTATTTACTTTCAACGACCTTATAATCTGAACACACTCATGTGCGTAATATTTATACATTTTCACTCTGCTTAGTGTATGGGCAACCACTTTGTCCCTGCCACGTACATGCTCAATTTTCAGATTGTATTCTTGTGGATACAAACTCCATCTCAACAATATATGATTTTTGTTTTTGAAATTACCCAAGAACTTTAAAGGATTGTGATCGGAGTACTTACATTTTGTCTTTCCATTGCCTCTTCAGTGCTCTATTTATGCTCAGTTGTTTGGTGTTTCCATTTTGGTATCGTCTGACGTGCTAATATAAATCAAATCATAGATGTAAACCTTGAATATATGTTAGCAGGTACCTTTGCTACACTATTGATGTGATTTTTTGAATGCTCTTTGTATCAAAAATGTGAATTTGCAATCTATATGTTCCAACATATTCAATCTTGGTGTCCATTGCTACTGAACTCTGTTTTTTCTATTGTTTTTCCACTAAATGTGCTCTGCTTAGGAGTCTACTAAGCCTCGCTCATCACTGCAACTGATGGACAACGTGAAACATGGAAATGAGCCTCTCAAGGTTTCATTTCATTGTCAATAATTTTAGACATAGACAGCCACGAGACATTTACGAACATATCATCACAATGCTGCCCTCAACTATGTCTTTAAAACTTTTCCCTTATCGTTGGGTTTGTCTATCTATCTATCTATCTATCTATCTATCTATCTATCTATCTATCTATCTATCTATCTATCTATCTATCTATCTATCTATCTATCTATCTATCTATCTAGACACCACCGCCAGCCTGAATTCCCAGTTCCTGAAAGACAATGTTTAAAAAGTAACAGTCCACAAAATGAAGCACCCTTTCTGTCGCATTGTCGTGGATAGAATGTGGAAACAAAACCACTCAATAAAGTTCAAAATTCCCTGCAAGCATTTCACTGTCATGGATGATGATGAATAACTGCTTTATTTGTTTGTGTGAGTTGTTTCATAACAGTGAATAGTAACTTCATTTTTCCTACTGCGTAAATGACCCAGCATTCACCAGATTGGTGTTTCTTCCTAGAAAAAAAGAACGATTTCCTCTTTTATCTTTTTATTTTGCACCATGAAAGTACTTTTATATGATTCACTGACATTTGTTGCACATGTGTAGCCCGTTTGATGGCGATTACCCGATGAGCAGTGCAACACATTGTGGTGCAGGTAATATATGATAGGGGAAACTGGCCTATGGGTGCCACCAGATAAGGATATGTTTAATACAATTGTGCAATAGATTCTGTAATTTTAATACCTTTGGTGCAATGGCGGCCAAGCTTACAAACATTAGTGCAGTAACCAACATGACGTGGACAAGTTGTGTTGTATAAAGAATCCCTGCAGATGACCACCCCCTGTAAAAGTGACCCACTTCAACAGCACCATGTATTCTAATGGACAATCTGTGAGCTCGTTAGTTTTAATGATAGCATAAGCACTTTAATTTCTGATGGGCACCCTTGCATTACATATGTGCACTTCATTTATTTTGTGTCTGTATCTGCTAAATGAGGTGACTATATGTATATTATGAGCGCAAATAAGACATCATACAATATATTGTATTTGTGTCTTTTTGCCCAGAACCACTTCCTAGTAGTCAATATCCTATTCCACAGTTCGAACTCTTTACTCTCCATAAGATAACCTGTCCCTGTCTAACCTGTATATATATGGAATTACTATTGTCTATATTGCACACGTACCTCTGTACAATTTTGACATAGGCTGTATCAGCCCAAATAAATTAAAGGGTCTTCAGCGGGTAACTACTCAACATGTTTCGGAGCCTTTTACCCGTACATGTCTCTCTGAGTAGTGGCTCCTTACCTAAGCTAAATATTCAGCAAAGACAACCTGACATATGACATGCAGCTATAACTATTATTCCTTATGGCTCCATGGTTTAAAGATATATTTTCAGACCAACCCAAACACATCTATGGTTTCGGATTTGGACAGCAGCAAGTGAAAAATTAAAAAAAAAATACCAATGGCTATAGCACAGTCCACCACGTGCCATCCACAATAGGATTTGGAGACCATGTCAGGCTATCATTCAAGAAGCGTTATAGGTAAAGTCTCACAAATGGTTACAATCAATGACAGTGAGGTAGAGTTTCAAGTGCGGAACTACTTTTAAGCATGACTGACCTTGATCTGGCACAATTTATTGCCCTTGGGTTTGTTGTTTCTGGCCAAATTTATCACCATGAAGGCAATGAATGGATATTAAATACCAATGTGGACCACTCGAGTCAAGGTTAGGTAGGGATATGTGTTTGATGAATGGATGTATACGGATGCAAGTACGGGGAATATCCTAAGTGAATGACACGAGTCACATGACACCCTGATAAGAAGCACAGTTTGGAAGATGACAGGAGGCTGGCAAGACGTACTCTGCCTCTGGCTGTCACATATGTCTGCACTTATTTCTAACAGACATCATGCCTCTCAATAGCGATGGGGGTTGACCATGATTGTATGGGTCTTCGCCCCTACTATTGGATTGGGTGATGAGATTGTGGTACCTGTCAGGGAAAGGGAGTTGTGGTGGTCAACTGCCCTTGCTGTCAGGCTTGTGGTACCTGTCAGGGAAAGAGAGTTGCGGTGGTCAACTGCTCTTGCTGTCAGGCTTGTGGTACCTGTCAGGGAAAGAGAGTTGCGGTGGTCAACTGCTCTTGCTGTCAGGCTTGTGGGACCAGTTCAGGTCAAGGGAGTTACGGTGGTTAACTGCCCTTGTGGGCTGGCTTGTATGTCCTGGTCAGGGAAAGAGGGTTGCGGTGGTCAACTGCTCTTGCTATCAGGCTTGTGGGACCAGTTCAGGTCAAGGGAGTTACACGGTGGTTAACTGCCCTTGTGGGCTGGCTTGTATGTCCTGGTCAGGGAAAGAGGGTTGCGGTGGTCAACTGCTCTTGCTATCAGGCTTGTGGGACCAGTTCAGGTCAAGGGAGTTACACGGTGGTTAACTGCCCTTGTGGTCTGGCATGTATGTCCTGGTCAGGGAAAGGGAGTTGTGATGGTCAGCTGCCTTTGCTGTCAGGTGGCATATTTTGTCCCAGCTTGGTGCTTGGGCAGGACTGGAGAGTTGCAGGCGGGCCTATGTGGGTTAACAGTAATTGGATCTGGGTGGTCCTATACATTTGGTATGGCACCGGTCTACGTGTATGCATACAAGCCTCCAGCTTGTGTGATCACTGCTATGATTGGTTGTATCATAGCTATGGTTGCTCTTTGTGAAGACATGAGTTGCTACATGAATAAAGATTTTCTCAGTGCGATCTCTGTGGTGATTAAACAGCAATTGGCATACTGATTGACCTTGGGGTTCCTATACTTGCAGGTTTCAACCCCTAATTTTGTGTTTGCTGTATTTTCATGAGCCACTACGTATAACACTGGGTTGTAGGTCTATGTGTATAGTTGGGACTGCAGGGCCTGGCGTGTGTGTATATATAATTATGTCCCTGGTGTTTATATATTTTCCCACACACTTTTCATGATACTGGCAAGCTTCCAATTGTTTACATGTTTGAATAATCATAATTTTATTACCCCCAAGAATAAGGAAAAAGTAAAATGTTTTCATTGTTTGGGCAGGATAGCCAGGACAGAGAGCTGCTTGGGGTTTTATTTGCTTGAGACGGGGATGCATATGTGCCTGTTGCTCTATAGGCAACAGGTCTCAAGTTTTATATATCTGTTTGTACTTATGTGTGTAATGGCAATTTTGTTTCTCTTGTGTATGTAGCGCCGTCTTTGTTATTTTAGTTCATGATGTCAACTCTTGGGCGACCTGTTCCCCGATGGTAGGTGTGAGGTCAGGGCCTCAAGGTTCTGTCCACACAGTTCCTTGTCTTTCAGTAACGGAGGCCCTAAGACTGATCAACGGATTTTAGTACGCTTGTCATTGCTGTTGTGGATATCTGTTGACGGCGTAGGCCAGAGGTGACATTGTCCGTGTATCTCGGCACACATCAATGTATTTTTTGATACTTTGCCTGTTGATTTTAGAGCTGCTTATTACCATATTTCTTTGTTGTCTAGAACTTTGGCATTGAACTTCCCTTTTATGTTTTTCTTTACATTCTTACTTGCACGTCCCAGAGATTTTCTGACATTGGTTATTTTTATTTCTGTTCATGCATATCTGTAATAATTATGATTGGTACCCTTACACTTGCTCCTTCTGTCAGACTTGGACAATATATTATGTTAGGCTGTTGATTTTGGATTATGATCACTCTTGTGTGGCTCTTTACATGTCCCCCTTGATTTTTGGAGGGGGGTGGGTGGGTTGAATTGTATTAAAATGAGTAACATTCACAGCAAGGTTTCAGTTGCGCATTTGTACTTGGTCAAGGACTAGTACCGTACTCTTTGCAGTGTTGCACGTTTACATCTTCTGCTATGGCATCGGAACAAGCCACATACCAGCCTAAAGTATGTCTGAAACAGGGGCACACTTTAAAGGGGAAAGACGTGTTCCCTTTAATTTTAAGGCTTAAACCTCTGGCTATAGAGACCAACCGGCCCGGGGAACAAGACTTGGCCAGTGTGTCAAGCAAGTATCCCATCACCAGTTATTCAGAGCCGGAACTCCGAGGGGAGTTTGCCAAACTTACAGGCTATGATGCCAGTGTGGTGTTAGAGGCTGCCGGCCTCCCGTCTGATAGGCAGGGCTGCCTGCTTGCACTGCATGCTGCAGTGCTACAGGCAAATACATCAGGAGCCCCGGAAGGAACGCCTCTGCAGCCTGGGGATGCCAGAAACCCGAGGCACACAAACGGTCTCAAGAGGGTGAGTGTTCTGAACATAGCTAGTAAATATATAACAGTATATAAAGTGTATCATGTATATAATGTGAAGAAAAAAAATTAAAAAAAATTAAAAAAAAGAAGGCGGAATGGGATTTTAAAGGGCCATGCAGTCTGTCATTAGGACGGGACATGTCTTCTTCTCTACCGTATAATGTGACTTCCTGTGGTTTCTTACACCTGTGGGCTTCATGTATGACCATGTATCTGCTGTACACCTGTAGTAGGTCTGCTAAACAGACATGGCACATGGACATGGACACCACAAGGTATATATTCATTGTATCGTGTAGATGGGGCTACGGCTATGTAGTTTTGTTACCCCTGTGTGTGTCCCTCACAATCCAATGATGATTATACACTTTTGTCTTATCAGTACTTCATTTGAGTACTTGAAATGTGGGCATATTGTGGGTTTCTTGTGTTTGACTCGATTGGGGTCCGGCAGATGATTATTTAATTACATTTCTGCCGGTTTTTAATTTAGGCGGCCACTGATACTGTGACCAGTGACTGTGAGGAACAACCTTGTCCGTCCACATCAGAAGACCCCCCTAGGATGGGCCAGGAGGCGTCCAGGCTGTCCTCACTGGAGCAGGAGGTAAAGAAGCTCAGACAAGAGGCAAACAGTGGCTCGGTGGATACAGCATTGGCCCAGGTGCGAACCTTGGCAGCAAAGCCACATGTGGAGACTGCTGTGCTCCTGGCAGCACTGGACCACCTGTCAGACACGGCCCAGAGGTTGACCCACCAGCAGGCTGACCACTATAAACTGTGCCTAAAAGTCTGCAGGGATATGGAGAAGGAGGGCGACTTAAGGTCCCTTGTAATTAAGCTTGTTGGGTCAGAGGTTGCGAAAAAAGTCCATAGTGCTGTGGAGGGTTGGAAGAAAGTTCAGCATAAATGGAAGGAGCTTGGGTCGGCAACAACAGCGGACAGTGTGCCCCCCGGGCCGGGGGCGTCACCTGTGCCTGTTACACGCCCACCTAAGGGGATGGGTGTCAGCTGGCCAGGGTATGCTCCTTTCCCTTACCCTATGTATCCTGGCATGCACCCAATGGGTATGGATAGTCACCCTGGTTTTAGGGGGGCTACCGTGGGAGGGGTAGGGGTAGGGGTAGATCAACTGAAAAACGGTGTTACTACTGCAAGGCAATGGGCCACTTCATTGGTTCTTGCCCAAAATTACAAGGTGTGGGGAAGAAAGAGTAATATACGGTAGGCCTACCAACATTTGTTTCAGGTACATGTTGTGCTATGTCACATGTGTAAAGACTGTTCCATGTGTCAATTTACTTGCTTTCATCTGGTGTCATTTAGGTTATACTACCATATACGTGCTTTGATACAAGTTCTCTCACATTATGTGGCCCAAGTAAACTTATAGTATCTAGGCCTATGTTTATAATTATGTTGTCTTAATATGTCATGTGCATTTCCTTGCCATGTATCTCGTTGTTGTACTTATAGGACATTGTTTTCACCTTTGTTCCTTACAATACTGCCATGCTATTTAAATGTTTACAGATATACTGGCATTCGAACATTTTGCATTTCTTGTACCTGTGTTTAGTTTTCAGGTTATCTCAGCTCTAGACACCCAAAGGGGACCTTATCTCCTAGTGGGCTTGTTACAGCTCACGCTGGGTGGATAGGATTGGGGTGACCTCCGCGGGGTCATGTGGCCGGGTCCGTCTGCTGTTTTCCGTTATGTGGGCATTTTCTTATTTTTCAGGGCTGGACACACATGGATGTGCGCATCCCTCAGTGGGAACTCGCAGCAGGTTTCTGCCCTATGTTCACGGCGGAGGACTGTAGACTGCATCCCGGCTGGGTGACCTGGCGGGGGTCCCCTCACGATCCTTCTACCTATCAGGTTGATGCCATGCAATTACAAAACATTATGCAGTGGAATTCACAATTTTTACCTGTGGAACAGCAATTATTTTGAGACCCTACTCACTTTGTGGCCGGCCAACTGCACTCTCAGTTATTGAATTGGGAGTTTTTATTGGGACAGTTAGAGCAGGGGTCATCTGCTATGGTACTGATGTGGCTCAGAGAGGGGGTCAGAGTGGAACATTTTTTCAGACATTTCAAAGGGAACTTCAAAGGGTGATCGTATGATTGTGACAGTCCCCCCCACAGAATCTTCCCTAACTGTTCTTCTGGGCGCAGGCATGCTGCATTTATCGCCCGCACAGAATCTTCCCTAACTGTTCTTCTGGGCGCAGGCATGCTGCATTTATCGCCCGAACATTGGAGGAAAGGATTAAAAATGGTTCTATTGAAGTGGTAGGGAAAGTAGGTGAGGTTGAGCCTCCTAGAGTTGTGATGGGTATCTGTATTGAGCCCACTAAGCTTCGCCTGTGCCATGATGAGAGGTACCTAAATTTGTGGATTACAGATAACCTTTTCAAATTAGATACACTACCTGATATTCCACCAATATGTCCCCCTGGTAGCTTCATGTCCACTTGCGATGAAAAGTCTGCCTATGATGGACTGGTGCTACATTCAGATTCCCGGGATTATTTTGGCCTGCACTTTGGTGGTTACTACTTACGGTATAGGACCTTTCCTTTTGGCTGGAAGGCTAGTCCGTTTGTCTATGACACAGTTGGGAGACAAGTGACCTCATTTCTGAGGTCAAAGGGGGTACGTACACTCCAGTATATAGATGATAGGTATGTGGGCTCCATCAGTACTGGCGTCTCTCTCAATGAAGAGGATAAATGTAGGTGGGCCATGGCCCTTACCTGTGCTGTGCTCACTGCTCTTGGTTACACAATTGCCTTAAGTAAGAGTTGTTTAGAGCCAAAACAACAGATTTTATACCTTGGTTTAGTAGTCGACTCCAATGCTCAGAGTTTTTCCATACCCATAGCCAAAAGGGAAAAATTTGCTGTTTTGCGGGAATATATTTTGGCCAGAAAGCAGGTTACATTGAAGACTCTACAAAGATACGTGGGCAAGTGTACTTTCTTTGCTATGTGTGTCCCTGGTGGTAGGTTGTATACTCGGTCCATGGCCCGAGCTGTGTCGTTAGCCCACCGCAACAGTAGAATGGTTGTGTTGACCCCAGAATTGAAAGCTGAGATCTGCCATTGGGAATTTATCGACACGTGTGCCGAGTGGCTACCATGGCAACGTGAGACACACATCCCTTTCCAAATTGTAACTGATTCATCAGGGTTTGCATGGGCTGGGGTGACTCCTGTTGGCACTATGCGGGATTACTGGCCTGGAGATGACTCTCGGCCTATTCACTTGAAAGAAGCAGAGGCTCTCATAAAGACCTTGCAGTGTATTTTGGATCATGTTAGGAATACACGGGTGGATGCCCTAGTGGACAATCAGGCTGTGGTCCAGGCATGGGAGAATGAGGGTGGGAGAGACCCAGTACAGACTTATGTAAAGGCTGTGAGGGAGGAACAGAGTAAGGCCCATGTGATACCCAAGCAGGCTATACCACTTTTTGTAGATAAACTTATCCTTATTGCCCTTTACATTGATCGCAAATTACAGGAGCAATTGGCACCCCGCAGGTCAAAATTTGTTTTGGCTCGAGACCAAGCCCTATTCAAACTATTGTTTTTTAGTGGCGACAGGGCTAATGATATTGGCCTTATGCTTACCCAAGAGATCAAGCAGCTCTCAGTGGGTCGGGGATTTTTCATTTGCCATACATGGGGTAAAACATGTAGAGTTGACAGATGTAACACTTTTACAGTTCAGCGCTGCCTAGATGTGACAATATGCCCAGTAGAAGGGGTTTACATGTACTTTAGTGTTGCCCAACAGATGGGGGTTGATTTATCTCATGGGTACTTATTTCGCCCTGTCTCCACAGGTGGCTCGGCACTGTCACAGGGTATGTCATATGCTTGTGTGTATGATCGACTCAAACACTACCTGGGCATTCTGGATATTGACGCTTGGGAATCTCCTCATAGCTTCCGTCATGGTTGTGCTATTGTTATGGCAACCCTCCCCCGAGTGGATACCAATCCCTCCCAAATGATGGAGCATATTGGATGGCGCTCCCCACACTGATAATCACTCTACGTCTCCCTTATTCTCAGCGGTAGTGGGGGGTCACATGGCCCCCAAGGCAGCTCAATTATACCACCAGGTGGATAGTAGGACAATGCCTCCCGCCTTCCCTGGGTTAGTGCCTACTTCACGTGATTAGCAAGCGGATTACATCACTTTAAACTTGAGTTAGAATTATGTATGTATGTATATCCATATATAGTCATATCCATGCTTGTCACTACATTGTTGCTATTTGCCTGCAACAGACGGTGTTGAACTTTGGTTCATGGTATATGGAGTGTGCTTCTTTCCCGTAGTGCATGTTTCCCAGGCAAGTCTTGATGTTTGTGGGTATTAGGACTAGTCTGGCTAGGGATGCCTATCTGTCCACACCATGTATTTTATTCACTCCCCATATACCGGTATGGGTTTTTTGGTGCATATACTCAGTATACATTGTCATTATCTCATTCTCTTTGTTGATGGCTTCACGATGCTGACTTTTATTATGATGGCATTAAAGATATTGCATTTCCAAGCTGTTGTTTGTGCTTACTTTACTCAATGTGGTGACTGATGGTTATGGAGAGTTTTGCTTCTTTGTCAGTTTTGTTTCTTTTCATTTGATTTTGCTGCAGTGTTCATTGGACTTCTCCCCCTTACCTGCATAACACATTTAAGATGTAACTTTTGTACATGGCAAAACTCTCCTGTACCTGTTTTGTTTTGGTGTAAGGAATGGGAGTGTGTGTTACGGTGTGTGCAACTAGTGTGGGTTGTAGATTTAAAGAGATGAGAGTGAATTATGGATTGCTATGGACAACTGAATGTGTCTTCCCATATCTTAATACAAGTGTGGAATAGCGAGTGTCATGTTCACTTATGGATATGCTAATATCCTAAGTGAATGACACGAGTCACATGACACCCTGATAAGAAGCACAGTTTGGAAGATGACAGGGAGGGGGACAAGGAAGCGAGCCAAGGGCGAGAACAGAACTGGCCCGGAGATGGGAAGTGTCAAGGGGCTCCATTCACAGTGGGGGAACAGATTCAATGGCAAATGCCCACCCACCCACCCATTCTGTTTGGGGAGTTTAGTCATTGTGGGGCATACCTAGTGCCACCCCCCCATCCACCCACCCTGGGGCTTGCCTGCTGGGGCAGCCGTGTGAATTTGGCACCTTGCTATTCCACCTGAATGTGTCTTCCCATATCTTAATACAAGTGTGGAATAGCGAGTGTCATGTTCACTTATGGATATGCTAAATGCACAAGGCTTGGAGTTGTCATTTGCGCCAAATGTAACTACTTTTTAACTCTGCTGATCATGGGATGGGATCACTTGTTTGTCCGTCCTTCCCTCTATTTGTATGTCCATTACTCCATCCATATACACATGGGCCCCCTTGTACACAATAGTCTGGTAACTCTCTATTACTAGAGGTAGGAAAACCACAAAAACATTCATTTCATGAACAAAGAACAATAAGTTTGCACATAAAAATGTATTGCAATTTACATCAAAATAACTTGTCTTGACACTAAAGAGGTTATAAATGACTGAAAATTGATAAATTTATAGATATCAAGGTGAGAAACAGGTTAATTGAAAATACTAACATGCACCTCCGACACAAGAGAGTACTGGGCAATTCAGCATTAGGGGACCCATGTGTGGTAAACTTTTGCTTGTGAGCACGATACAGTCTACAGATTTCCAGATAGCCCCAATTAATCTTCAGGACCTGTAATGTGTATGAAAATCTAGAGCAAATTTGATATGGATGGCGTCACCTACAGCATTAGGCAATATACGGAACAAAATGTGAAAATCTTGTAACCATCTCTTGTAGCCTTTATGTATGATAGATGTTCATCAAATAATGGGGGATTGTGGAAGAGGTCCAAGTCTTATTTGCTTATGATACTAGTGGTGCCACGTACATTTCGACGGAAATTATGAGCCAAAATGGGTTGAAAGATCTGAAGAGAGTTGCATTAAACATGCTAAATTTATAGGATATTAGATGCCAATATGTTACATACTTTCAGTGACCTTGAACTGTTCTTGTAAGATCTCCATTCCTGGTGGATAATACCAAATGTACCTAAAATAGGTGAAAGATCTGCAAAACTACTTTTGTGTAATCATTGTAAATTTCATGGACTACGTTGGATACAACCAAAGATACCAAGGCAGGAAGGCGCAGCTGTCAGTGTGTGGAATTTGATGAATGAACCGGTGCTTCAAACCTTTTTTCTTTCGCCTGCAGCATTTTTGTTGCCCTGGATCACTTTTTGTCGTCCGTATGAAATACGGTATAAACACCCGCGTCAACATCCCTGGCAGCAACAGCTCGCCGCCCTTTCCTTGCCCTCCTCATTCATCCTGACTCAGCCACATCCCCTCCCGCGAAAAACAAGCGAGCTACCACGCCGCCACAACCACCGTGCCTCGCGCTTCTCAATGCCTCAGGATCAGTCAATAAGCTTACGCAATAAGCCTGCACTGCCTCTTCAGACAGATACATTTTTTCGCGTGACACAGAAAGCGTAAATTTTGAAGTTTCTGAAGAACTGCGTTTTGACATATAAATTTTATTCAAGCGGATTATACGTGAACTAAACGTTTGTCAAAGGTAGACATAAGGACAGTGTGTGTGGTAAGGACGAATAAAAAGGAACTGTCGGTTTGCTCAATAAATAGACGAGCAAAGGCAACTTAGCGAGTGTGCAACATGCAAACAAGAGCCTGCGAGTTTCCGCAGCAGATTCATAAACATGACATGTTTTCTGAAAACTGGGTTTTTAAAAAAAATAAACAAAACAAAAAACGACATGTACAACGACTGGATCATGTGGTGGGTTCTACATTGATAAAGAAAAGTGTTGCCTTCACATAGGTACCTTTATGTGCGCCAGTGTCAGATAGTTTTAAAACAAACGAATAGGAGATATGCATATTAAGTTCCCGCCGCAACTGCATTCCTAATTGCCTGGTCTTGCTTGGTGAGATACGGGTCGGTACCTATGGGGGACAAGCGGGATATTGCTAATATTTTGGAAATACATAATACTTATTAAGGTATATGGAATTATTCCTGATATATGGCTCGGGAAGTACTAGAAGAATACCACTTTGGCATTTGTGAACTTGAATTTCTCAAAAAATGCCAATTTTGTGAGAAATTACCATATAGCCTGTCTGTGACAGTGATGAGACCCGCACGTCCCCAGTGATCGCCAGGCGTCCAACCCGTGCTTCGTGGCGGGAAATTAATATGCATACCGCGTATTGCGGAAGCTACGCAGGACCTTTCCTTTCGGTTGTTCGGTACCTTTCCGTGCAAGGAGATCATTTTCGGTGATATTGGTGGTCCATATTGCCATAGTGACAGCTGGCTTTTATGTGGGTGACGTCGCACTGACAGATAAACACCAGGGAAACCTTAAGTTATCATTTAGGGTAGTATAAGATGCTTCTTTAACAATCCTCGGTTTTCTCGGCATTGAAATCTTAGGAACAAAATGACTCACAATTTAAGTCACATGGAACAGGTTTTGAGGGACACGCTCGCATCGCAGAACTTTGAGTGAAATGCAATTATCTTGAATGACATGAACTATACACTTCATACAGTGTCATCATGCGACGTATATCGCCTACAAACATACAACGTGTAAATAAAACAACCGACCCTGTGCTCATTGAGATCATGTTATATATGGTAAACAGTACATTGGGACGTCTGTGTATAAAATAGTATCGGCCTTTTGATCCATTAGATTAGTGCGTTTATATATATATATATATATATATATATATATATATATATATATATATATATATATATATATATATATATATATATATATATATATATATATATATATATATTTTTTTTTTTTTTTTTTTTTCAAATACAAGTGATGCATATATGCCAGAACCGGCTTGTATATAAATGTTTTTCTGCGACCCATTGACATTGTGAATTTTAGTTTCTCTGGCCTTGAGAAATTCAGGATATTACAGTCACTTTGTTTACTTAAGAAGGTACTGTGGTTCACACGAGGGTCCAGGTGCAAGGACAATCTATGCATTCAAGGAAGTATAGGGAACTTTTTGCATGCTTCGATTGCTTGGCACTGACACTCGGTGACTCATTTGTCCATCCAAGTGTGCGGACACAGTGTCAGTAGCCAACTTTTCAATGGGCTTTGATCTGTCAAACAAAAACAAAACCAAAAAAAAAAAAAAAAAAAAAAGAAGGCGGAGGTGGGGCGGGTATGCTTGTAAGAATCTCCCACCCCCCTGCTTAAAATACCCGGAACTTTATCTGTTTAAGAGACATTTCGTGTCAGATTGACTTTTTCCCTTCGTAAAAAAAGTTGTTTGGAGAGTTACTTTAGTAGACCATTTAACTCTATGTATCCCCGTTTCTCTGTCAGTAATCGCGTTGTGACATACATTTTCTTTCGGTTCCTCTACTGTTGCTTGTTTTTTCCTCTTCAACAAAACACGTTTTCAATAAATCGTGAACTTAAGAGCTTTTATGGAAAATTAAGGAAATGGGTATGTCACCTTGAATTATACATGAAAATGTTAACGTTTTTGTCAAGTCTTCTAAATCCATTTTACATGCTTCTCTGCATCTGAGCTCTGAACTTCCAATCACTTACAATTATGGTCCGCATAATGCCTCTGGCAGTTACAATTATGCTCTTCATATGCCACTCTCTGAAAATACTTTCCCTCATCTCTCTAAATGCATCGCACCACAATAGCGAATGATCTATTGTCTCATGTACCTCTTGTGTACAGACCTTAGACTTCACATTATTACCTGCGGCCCACTTCGGTTTTCTCTTTGTAAAATTGATAACTTCATACCTACTTTGAAACCTAAGCTTGGATCCCATCACTGCAACACCAAACACACATCTCTTTTGACTTTTCTAATACCTCAAGTTAAATTTATGAACTGATACAAGGAATGACCACTTCTAACTGGCAGGTTCAGGATGTGGCCATTCACTATGATCCTCCGCATTGCTGTTTCGAAACAAATACTCTTGTCTTCCATGTACAAATGTCAGCAGGTAGGGGGGGGGGAGGCCACAAATGTGTCGTTGACACTCCTCCAGTGTACTAAAATTAGCATCACGTTGTTTTGTTGTGCCGGTGAAACGTTATTCCGCAGTAATTGTATTGGTTTTTGCCACATCGTTGAGTGGCCTGCACTTTCTTGGGCATGTTTTTTTCCTATGCATTTGACGGACAGAGTATAGGCAGCACCTTTCTTAAATACTGTGCCCTTTCAATCTCACGTTCTTTCACTGATCTATTCAATATCTGCTTATCCAACTCAGAGGTCCAACGGAAGAAAAGTAACAAACAGCCAAAGGGAACCTATAGGACAATTTCACTCGTCTGTAATGTCTCTAAAGTACTTAAGCGTCTAGTTTATAACATCTTCTATGAGAATCTAACCTGTAACAATTTACTTCCTGCTAAAAAATCTGGTTTTAAGAAAAAAAAAGACGATTCCTTTATAAATCAACTTGTTAGCATACTTCATACTATTTACAGTGGCCTGAGTTGGGCCATGAGGCCCGTATGGTTTTCCTGAACATATCCAAGGCCTTTGACAGAGTTTGGCCCTGCTGGTCTACTTTTTAAACTGAAACAATTGGGGTTTGAAGATCCTGTGTCACTATTTCTAGAAAGCTATCTCTCAAACCGACTTCAATGCGTTAGTATAGGACAGACCTCATTCTGACTCCCTATAGAGGCCGGGGTGCCCCAAGGTTCCGTCCTTGTTCCCCTACTTTTCCTCGTTTACATTACCGACATCACTGTTAACATTACCTGTGACATCCGTTGATTTGCGGATAATACCAGTATCTTTGAAATTGTCCACGATCCAACGGATACAGCTGAAAGCCTTAATTCTAATCTTGTACAACTTCATCGTTGGGGCAAGCTCTGGGGGATGACATTTACTGCTATAAAATCTATTTCAATGACCTTCTCAGCTAAACGACACAAGCCAGATCATCCTCCCCTACTTCTTGGTAACACACCAATACCTGAGGCTACTTAACATACACATCTTGGAGTTACACTTTCAAGCATTTTTTCATGGCACCAGCATGTAACACGCATTGTTGATAAAGCCAGCCAACGGCTTGCTCTTCTACGCAGATTCAAATACAAACTCTCCCGCCAGACTCTCTTACGGTTGTACAGTACTATGATTCGTCTTATCCTCGAATATGGGTGTGTCCTGTTTGATAATTGCACTGAAAACCTGTCACAATCTATAGAAGCCGTGCAGTGTGAGGCAGCCAGGATCTGCCTTGGCGCAATTAGATACGCTCCATGTGTTTTACTTCTCGAAGAGCTTGAATGGCAAACTCTGAAAAATCGAAGGAAGTACTTTAAACTTATTCTTTTCTTTAAAATGTACAATAGGTTGACTCCACAATCCTACATGATCTCATTCCTCGCGATGTTGCATTCACTACTGGGCGTCTATTAAGAAATCGTACTGAATTACGCCAAATTAGGTGTACCACCAATCGCTTCGGCGATTCATTTCTCCCGTCTTCTATCAAATTATTGAATAACCTCCCGGTTGATGCTCGTGTCACCGATTCCCTACCGCAGTTCAATCTACATTAAATGTATTACTCTTAAATGTTGACAAAAAGCTCTCATACTTTAAACATGGAAGTCGCTTCCCAAACATTTGCCGCACGCAGCTACGTCTTAACTTCTATGTTTTAAATGCCCATCTATATCATTTCAATATGTTTCCAGCCTCAACGTGTGCATGCTCTCAACCTACTGAAGATACGAAACATGGCCTTTTGTTCTGCCTCAAGTTCACTGCCCAAAGGGTGCGTCTACTGAACACTGTGTGTCACATACTCACTTCAGGTATAAATCCGACTCTAATAGTTCAGTGTTCTAGTGATATTTTATTAAATATTCTCTTGAAAGGTAGTGACGATGTGCCAGACACCGATAAGGTATTCATCTTTGAGGCTTTTCAGACATTCATATCAGAATGTAGACGCCTTATATACTAATTTGTTATGTGATCTAATTATAAGTCTCCATTATTTGGCATCAATTGTATTATTCCT
>OZ026616.1:73585416-73647916 GCA_964020975.1 Hermodice carunculata
CTACATCAGTTGGAAATATTTATTCCATTCTTCTAGGTTTATTTCAAAATTCAAATCATTGTTCCATTTGGAAATTAAAATTGTTTGAGGTTCTAACGTATTGTAAAACGTTTTTCCATAAACAAATTTTGTAACATGTCCGATAGCCTTTACAATATCTATATTGCTTTCTGCACCCCTATCGTACCTTTCGTGTTACAGCATTTCTTTCCATTCTCTACGTATAGCGTCTAATATGCTATAATATGACATGCAATCAACCTGTAATTGATATTTGTCCTTAAATTCTTGATATGACAAAAATGAATCATCTTCCTTCAATAAATGTTTTACATAAATTACTCCCCTGTGGTACCACACTTCTTTGAAAAGCATTTTATTCCCTACTTTCATGTTCAAGTTGAACCACAGATTTTGTATCTTGACTTCTTCTACATTCTCTGGAGTATGGAAGTTATATTCACTCCAGCTTATAATTACATCATACCAAAGCCCACCTCTTGCTCAATCCAATCCTTCCGCGATATTTCATATTAGGTGGGGGCATTTACAGCAGACCCTACCTTTTCCCCGCTATTGGCACTTACAGCACACGCGATATTTTACTGCCGTAATGATAATCAAGTATTCATGTCATGGCGACGCCCAAATCGAAAAGTGAAATATTGTTTTGAGAAGCCGGTTTTGACAGACATACCAGACTTGACTTTTTAATTTGGATATAAAATAAAGCAAAAGTACTTAGATATAATGGGTGCAAGGCAATTGTTCTCATACCTCCAAATGAATGCTTTAAATATGTGCTTTTAACAACTTGAGATGGATGAGTGCTCGCAGCTAGTACTTTTGTTTTTCAGAGATTCACAGTTATATGCACGGAGATACCTGACTTTTATCCATAACCAGTAAAACAACACTTTATAATGAGTACAAGACAATTTTATGCTAAACACTGAATGGCTTTAAGCAAGTATTCTAAATAACTTGTGGCATTCAGCTCAATATTCTACCACCACTAGGTGCTTTCAGGCTTACTCTCCACTGATTGTAAAATTTGAAAAATATTCCAAGACTTTTTCAGCTCTAAATCAAACAACAATGTTTGTAATATACGTGTATAGAAAACAATTGTATATACCCCCCCCCCCAAGAAAATAGTTTTATACACACATTTTTAATATCAGTACCAGAGTGAGTTTTACCACCACTTGCTTTTTTCGGAGTTTAACTGGTGACTGTGACATCAATACACCATGTAACACAAATGGGAGTTGAAAAACTGAATTTTTCATATGGAATTAAGTGAAAGTGGTTAAAATGGTTTTTAAATGTTTGTTGTCACCGTACATTGCAATAATGTACTCAGTTTGATTTGTGTAAATGTGTAAACTTCAGCCCAAAGTTAGTAATTCTGAGTTTTTTCCTGTCTCTTTTACTTGGCTGATGAAAGGAAATACCATCAAACTTAGCTCATTCCTAAAGAAAGGCTGAGAGCTGTCCAAATTAGATGTTACCCACAAATAGGCTTATTATTATTTGTTGTTATTAAAACTGATAAAATAGCTTCAAGATGAAAAAACAAAATATTCAAGGATACCTCTAAAGTTGAAGTAAGTGAAGTAACACTGGTCCCGCTATCCGCAATGGTTGGCCCTATATGAGCATCATCGCTGTCGGGAATGACGTTTCTCTGCTCATGACTAGGCCTATTTATAAGGCTACAACCTAGTATGTAATGTATAATGTCTAAGCCTGTTTTTGTGTTTTCACTCCCGACCGACCGTCCCCGCCAGCCCCAACTTCTCATGTGCGGTCGTATACCCATCCATCTAAGTAGCAAATCACATCGTCATTTAATGATATTGTGTCCACCTAGAAAGAGATTAAAGGGGAAACCAGAAGAGAATGCCCGTGCCCTGAATATGTAGGCCTAACGTACGGAGTGAACTTGTCGGTCCTCAAGTCGACCCATGAAGTAATGACAAGATTACTCCATGCCCGACGAGGGAGGGCATGGCCATTGCCAATCCTTCAATGGGGTAGAGCCATGTTTGTTCACAAATGTCTGGATGGTTGGTACCGTGGGAAAGACCAAAGTCTGTTCTATTTTTGTATACGCAGATACTGTCCTCCGATTGGCATAGCCATAAGTACTATGATGTGTGTTTATATTTCCGCCGCATAAATCCGGCAAATTTAACGAAGATGTCCGTATTTGGAAACTCATTCGAGGTAAGGGGGTCATGGATCCAAATATGGTACTTATTTCGGGCTGCCGATGATAACCGAAAAGTATTACCATTTCCGACATTTGCCCAGCAATGCATTGAAACAAACAAACACACAAACAAACAGGGATGCTGCTCTCCGATGAACTTTCCAAAACGGTCGAAATAAATGTGAGGCACCAAGTTTATTTTGCCGTCCATTATTAAATTTTGACGGAGATACACCCCACACCAACTATAAAGGAGAAAAACGTCTAGTGAGCAAATGTGGACATGAGCCGCGGGAAGAGTCAAATTCACTGAATGTGCTGGATATGCATTGTAAACAGAGTAATGTTGATCGATGACGATGGGCTTCTTCGTACGAGCAGTTATTTCACAGAACAAACGCTCCACTATGATTAAATTTAGACACCATGTCGATATGGCGACATGAAGGAAATGATGCTAAAGGCCTGATTCAGCATATATAGGCTAATGGTTTTCATGTTTTTCCTATAAATGACTTGATAAAGAAAGGTAAAACGATTTATGTGCATGCAATGCCATTGAAAAAGGCAGGATTTATGGAGTGCCAAGTGTAACATTATCGATTTCTTGCACGAAACCGAAAACTTATCGTTTTCGTTGACAGAATCATAACAGGATTTTCAAAAACTGCAAGAGCAAATTACAAAATCGAAGTCCCACCACAAAATTAAACTAGGCCTACTCTTACCATTTTGTGGACGAAACTGGAAGAAAATATAAAAAAACTAAGTGTTTTACAAAATCCAAAAAGCTTGTTGAATTCTGTTCATAGAATTGTAATACTTTATCAATTTTGTGCACAAAAGTGTAAGCTTTTGTCAATTTCGTCCACGAAATTGAAAATTGGGATCTACACAATTGTCAAAGATATCGCTTTCGTCCACAACATCGGTAAATTTATCAATCCTGTCCACAGAACCCTTAAATTTACCAATTTCGTCCACAGAATTGGGTAAGCTTTTGTATATGGTCCACAAAATCCATTTTTTATATAAAATGTTGTGCACAAAATCAAAAAACATGTCAAGTAATTCACATATTATCCAATTTTGTGCACGAAATTGGAAGAACATTTCACAAAATCCATCGCTTACTAGATTTCGAGCACACAATTGTAAGAGCATAACAGTTTTGTTCACGGAAATCTAAAAGATGATTCAATTCATTCAACAGAATCGTAAAGCTTCTCAATTTCGTACACGAAATCGCAAAAACACTACCCCACTTTTGTCCACAAAATTCTAAAACACACGGAAATGAAAAACTTTATCGATTTTGTCCACGAAATTGGTAAAATGTGACGGTTTGAACCCTAGCGTGCCAAGTGTAACAGCTTATAATTTCGTACCATCAGAGATCCATGACAACGTTATCAGAAATTAACATAGTTAACTGAGAACCACAGTCTTCCACACTCATCAGTCATAGAACACATTATCATTACAAACAGAGGCCCACTCATTTTGTACTAGAAAACCCAGTCCCCTGCCCTCCCCCCCCCCACCCCCACCCGCCACCCCCGCCACCAGATTTCTTCAGTGAATCATATTTTATTCAAAAAAGCGATCGGGAAACAGGCTCTGCCTATATAAATCCCTCTCGTGAAAAAAAGAAATAAAAGAACAATACAAATGCTGTACAAAAGATAAAGACGGGCCACAGGACACCACATTGACGTAACATCGACATGGACATACATACAAAAAGATCAAACATCACAATTACAGGACAGACAGAACTATGCATTATTAGAATACAATACTGTCGAGGTCAGCCAACACTGTTCACATGAATACTGCTCGCGGAAAAAAAAGTACCGGCCCGCACGTGAACCACCAGGAGTCACAAGCAAAGCTTGTTCGTCAACCTGGGTGGAAAACGTACGGGCCTCAGTTGAATCTGCCAGAATTTAAGATATATGGGTGGGTACTGTCAAAAATAATTTTGTTAACTGCCTTTGAACACTTGGGATTTCCAAACATAAGAGTTTGTAGCGTGAAAGGAGCCAATACTATGATATTTTGGTGCAATAAATTCCGCTCAGTCGTGTATTTGGTACACTCAAAAAAGTAATGAAATGAATTTTCTATTTCGGCACCACAAGAACAAGCAGGAGAAGTTACTATACGAATTTTATGCATATCGTGGTTCAACTGGATGCAGCCCATCCTAATTTTTGCATGTAGAATATTGGCTTTCCTATTACCAATGTAAAACAACTCATTTGTCTTTGGTCTCCCTTTATCCAATTAATGCTTAAAAGTATCTATATCTTCAGAATTTCGAACACTGGATGGGAGTAAGTTCCATTGGCGAATCGTTGCGGGAAAAAAAGAATTATTATAAGTATTAGTTTTTGTACGAACCTGGCTTATGTTCTGTCTGGATCTCACATTATATGCATTTCTGTTGGATACATTTTCCGGAATCAAATCGTGTAAATATGCAGGTGTATGTCCATTAATAATTTTATAAAGAAGTATGAGTCGGTGTTTTTCTCTACGCTTAGAGAGAATCTCCCATCCAGTTTCATTGTACAGGAATGCATGACTTGTTCGACAAGACGCGCCCGTCACTGCACGGGCTGCAGCCAGTTGAACATCTTCTAGAAGGTCTGCATCAAATTTCGTGCACCCTCCCCACACAACATCACCATACTCTAAAATAGGCCTAATGTAGGTGAAATAAATCAATTCTAATGTGCGTCTACTGAGCTTATGTTGCAAAAATTTCATTACTCCAATTAATTTCCTTGCTTTGCAGACAACATAATTTATATGAGGTGACCATAACAAATCTGCACTAAAAATAAGACCTAAATGTTTGTGTTGTTTTACATCTTCAAGTGTAGTACCCTGAAATAGAGCATGGGGATGATGTGGAGGCTGTCGCTTCTTACTAATAATCATTGACTTGGTTTTGGAGCTATTGAATGTAATTAGCCATTGCTTAGACCAATTCTCGGTGTGTTTAAGATCATCATTCATGGTGACAGCAGAGCCAGTGGGATAGTCAATGGTGATGTACAAAGTTACATCGTCGGCATAGAACCTTATGTTAGAAATTACAAAGTCAACGATATCGTTACCGTAAATAAGAAATAAGAGAGGCCCAAGAACTGAGCCCTGGGGGACCCCTGCTTCTACTTTACCCCAATTTGAAAACTCTCCATGCGTCACAACCCTCTGTTGACGATCGTTCAAGTAACTACTAAACCAATTAAGCAGAGCGCCGGAGATACCTAACTTTGATAGTTTGTGTAATAAAGCAGGATGATACACCTTATCAAAAGCTTTGGTGACGTCACAAAAGACGACTCTTACTTCTTTCTGCAAGTCGAGAGCTTTCGCAAACTCATTATATAAGAAAACAAGCTGGTTGATAGTACCATCCCCAGGCATAAAACCAGATTGTTTATCAGTTAAGGCAAAGTTACCCCTCAAGAAATTAAACACATACTTGAAAACTACACGCTCAAAAACCTTTGATACACAACTTAATAAAGATATTGGTCGATAGTTACTACAGAGACTGGCATCACCACCTTTTGGGATTGGGGTTACATTTGCCTTTTTCCAATCGGAAGGGAACAAACTTTTGTTGAGGGATGATTTGAATAGTCTGGTAAGCGAAGGAGCAATTGAAGGAGCAGCCTCCTTGAGTAAGAGCTGGCTAACACCGTCATGACCGGTAGCCTTGCTAACATCAAGTGAAGCAAGTATGGAATAAACTTCATCATCATCAAAGGATATACTTTGCAGCGTGTTATTATTATCTGAAATAAGCGTTGTGGATGATGCTCGGAAAGAAGTGTTATCAACCCGACTTTGTTTTAAGAAAAAAGAATTTATAGCTTCAGCTGTAGACGTGTTGTCAGATAAAACAACGTTCTCAACCAATAAATGATTATTAACAATTTGCTTTCCCTTTATAAAATAGTTAACTGTCTTCCAACAGCCTTTACCTTTCTTTTTGGAGCAGTTAATCGAGTCAAACTGACGTTTAAAGTAGTCTTCTTCGGCAGCTCTCAAGTCACTAATGTATGCGTTCCCTAATTGCCGAAAATAGCGCCAAAGATTTGTCTTATTAGAAGTTCTACAATTCTTCGCTTTTTTGTGAATTCTATCAACCTTTCGTTTCATAGCACGAAGACGACTTGTGTACCAAGGTGCATCATCCTGCCTTACAGTTATAGTTCTATTTGGTATACACTGCCTAGCAATATTTAGAAAAGTGCTGGTCCATAACTTACACATTTCATCAATGTCGTCCGTTTCGAAACAGGGGTCCCAGTTAACAGCATTCAATGTATTCTTGAATTCGTCGAAATCTGCGTTAGAATAAATCTAAACAAACCTTTCGAAAGAATCGTTTCTTTTATGCCTAAACAATAAATGAGCTGTAACTGTGCAATGGTCGTTGTCCGCGACAGGAGGGAGAATCGATGTGTGACGAACAAAATTTGGAATATTAGTAATGATTTGATCCAAGTAAGTAGCTGTTTGTTCAGTTATCCTTGTTGGATCATGTATATGTAATGTAAGAAGATTAGAACTACAGAAAGAACTAAGTTTTCTACCATGGTTTGTCGATGGGTCGGCATTGAGATCTCCCATCATGACAATCTTGCCATTGGAGGCGCTACTGGCAAGACCGTAACTTGCCTGCAAATCATTCTAAAAGGACACTGGTGCACTTGGTGGTCTGTATACAACACCAAGTAGAAATTTGTTGTTATGCAAACGAACCTCGACCCACATAAGTTCGAGACCCGGAATTTCAAGGTCCATGCGTCTTTCAACACGCAGGGCACGTGAGACATATACAGCAACTCCACCTCCGATCCCACTGGCTCTATCTAACCGCAAAATAGAATGAAAACCAGGCAAATATAATCGTCATCTCGATGTTGAGCAGACAAAAATGTTTCCGTTAATGCAACAATATCGTAAGAATGTGCAATGGACGTTTTTATGCACCGTAGCTTATTCTGCGAAAGACTGCGTATATTCATATGACACAAGGAGAGATTGTTATAAGTATTAAGATTCGGCCCTGGGTTGGGATGCACGTCACCCGACAGAAGCAGAAGCAGACTTGCCATCAATGTCAGTGTATCATCAACAACTTCCATAGCATCGTTCATTTTCAAAATAAAAATAATATGAAATATTTCAACCTGGCGTTGACAATGAAGGAGGATGGCATTTATAATTACAATAGACATAGTAATTAACATTGTAACATAAAAGCATATCAGGATACAGTAAAATACATACAACAGATGATCTGTATCGCATACATACGTGTTGCTACTCACAATCCATAGCATGTCAGTTTTACTCAATGAGTGAGTACTAGAGGAAAAAATACATTGACATGCGGGCACAATAATAATATTTTGTAAAGTTTTTAAAACCACAACACAAACTCTTTCCGTCGATATTTTATGCACGAGTAGTCTAAGGACGCAGAATCCCACATGACCCATCACTATAATACAAATATGGCGAAAAAACATATGACCATTGAATGCAGGAATTGGAGAACATTACATTTTGTTTCTCGAAAGATAATATCAAGTTGTTCCCGTATCGAAGGCCAAAGACAATATATAGTATGTAGATAAGCAAAAATGAAAACCATTTACTAGGCATCTTTATGGCAATGAACATAATAAATGTGCACATATATATGTGCAGTTTTTGATTAACAAAGATTACATGATGAAGTATATATGTCAGACGTGTCTTTAACATCAAGTATACCGCGAGCACCCAATTGGCAGAGAGGTAAATAAGGCAATTTTGCCCATACACTAGAAATGGCCACTCGGTGGAAGAAATGCAGCATATCAGCGTAGCCGCACAATTGTACACGACCGAGTATTGAAGAATATTGGTTTGTTGTGTTAGATGCACTGCACGTTTTATAGCAAAATACAAGATCTGTAACAGAAAAGGTACTATAGCAAAACCTATAAGCACAAAGAACAGGTTGCTGGCTGAATAAATTTCACTATAAAGTGTGGTTAACATGTAAATAATGCAACAATATTGTGGAGAAAATCTTAGTACACAATATGAGACAAAGAGGAAAACATAAAACACAGAAATACATGTAACATCAGTACAAAAGTACATATACAATTGAGTTTTCTTTTCTGTATACAGGCACCTGAAAGCAACTGGTTTAACCAATACAAAACGGGTACATGGCAATAAGGCAAAGCGTCAGATCTGCTTTGTGTTGTGTGGACGCACGTGCACATAGACTATGCATGCACTTACACAAACTTAGAATAGTCCACACATCTTTCAATCTGTGAAATACCCTTGGAACTTTGAGGCACAAGTTATTCCCTTGTCCATTTATGAAACGACTTTAAGGATGATTACTATTTCAATTTGTTCCTGGTAACAAATTAGTACACGGTAACGCACCTCAATATTTAGTACCAGAACCTACCGGCCAACGTTTAGGGCACGAAGAGTCTTTTCGGACGTTTCAACAACGAAAGAGTATTTGAGGACTTCCTTTTTCAAAAGCTAAATGGCAACACAAAGGTCAAGGATAATAAACTGTTTTACAAAGGCGATAAGGGGCATTTCATTATTTTTGTGAATGTAAGAAAAAAATTTTGCACATTGGGATTTATTTCAAAAGGAAGTTCTCAGTTTCGCTTCTTTTACTGTTCTGACACTATTATTTGGTTTAAGCAAAACTACATACACAAGTCTACATGCAGCAAAAACTGCTTTCCCATATCATAAAAGGGCGGGCATGCATGACAAGTGATTATGTATGCTACAAGTGATTTGCAACATACATTTACAATTTGAGTTTTCTTTTCTGTATAAAGGCACCTGAAAGCAACTGGTTCAACCAATACAAAACGGGTACATGGCAAAAAGGCGAAGCGTCAGGTCTGCTTTGTGTTGTGTGAGCGCACGAGCACATAAACTAAGTACATGTATACACTTACACAAACTTAGAATAGCCCACACAAAACACACACACACACACAAAACAGGGTAGATTTGTGAGAATAGGGACATAAAACCTGAGACGGTAATTCCTAGTCTTAGGCAAAACTAATGAAATGTCCAACTGGACAAGAGAGAGAGAAGTCACCTCCTGCAGACATCTAGATCCGTCTTGTCCAGGATTTGTACAACAAGACCTTGGTCAGCATTGGCACCCAGAGGGTTGCGTTCGCGCAGGAACATGCGCCCGTCCGTTGTCCAGCATGAATGTATTAGATTGTCTCTTTTCAAGCCACGGGCGATATACATAATGTTGGAACGTCGTTTGGTTAGGTCCTTTGAAATAAAAACTCCGGATCCAGTGGTTCTTTTCCTTGCCTGGTAGAACTTTCGCCTCATGTTGTAGGAAGTAAACTTGACGATGATTGCCCGAGGTTTGCCTGGTACTCGTCTCCCCACGGTGGGATCGGCCAATTTGCTTCTCGTCCAGAGGCACATTTAGCTTACGGGCTGTGTCCATCACGATCGCATCTGTATCCTCACCATCTTTTTCAATCTCATTTGTCAACAGACGCACAGCGTTTCTGCGCCCATACTGTTCAAGTTCATCATGCCCCATCTCTAACTGCTTGATTTTTTCTTCCATTTCTTTGAGGGACTTCTCAAGTTTCACAATTTTGTCCAACTTAGGTTTGGCGTCAGCAAGTGTTTGCTCATACTCATTCATTTCAGTTTCCAAAGTTTCTATTCTCTGATTGTAGACATTAAGTTGAGACTTCATCTCCTCTTGCATCATATTTCGAAAGAAATGTTCCACTCTAGGGTCGGTCAAGATCCGAAGAAAATCTAGAACTGCTTTGTCCTCAGTTGGTTCATTATCACCGCTGGCTTTACTAGTTTTGGTCGGTGGGAACACCCCAGAAGAAGGTGAGGTCCATGGACGCCTGATCCCTCCCGTATTTGGTGTTTGGGATATAATATCACCAGCTATTTCAGACACCGTATCAATAAAGCCCCCTTTGTCACTTCCATTTGGCGTAGTCGCACCAGGTTGACCCCCTTTGTGGGCCATTGTTCTCAATGTTTTTTTTACTTCAATGGCGGGTACTTTGAAAAACGTGCTTCAGAAAAAATCGCAATAACTCACGTCCGCCTGTCCCGGCAGTCCAGAAAAGTAGATACCCAAGGTCTCTAGTACATCATAAAAGTGTCCGTGCACAATAAATCCAAGATCACTTCTTGTGTCCGGGTAAATACACGATATTGGGTTGTTAATTTCAAACGTGTATTCTATATGGTGACGTTGAACTTCGCCGAGATCTGATTTCTTGGCTTTTTACTGTAGGTTGGGGACTGGACACGCTGAGTGTCAATGTACCTGTTTTGTGGCTGTTTATTTTGTTTATGATGACCCATATTAGTATAAATTATAATGGGGTGGCTGGGATGTAGATCTCTTATGTAGCCTGCCAGTACCTTTACTCTTACCCCATTTACCAATGCCATTTTTCATTATCCATGTGCCGGCACCCTCTTGTAACTTGTCTGCCACCACACCACTGATACCCATGTTTTGGACCAGTGTGATGGAACCCTGTGCATTAAGGTGGATACCATTAGAAACAAACAGACCTTTATTTACTTCCCCGTTGCGGAGTTTGAACAGAATGTCGTGGTTGATAAAATTACAATCTTCAACCTCACACACGCTCTCAAACCCCTCATTGGACATGACAATACGCTCTTCTGGCTCTTTATTCATCCCCACACTTGGGAGCACACTGGATACACTGACACAGCCACCATTTATTTTGTTAAAATTTTGGCACCTTTCAGTAGTAGCTTGAAATCGTGAAGATTGTCCTGTATTGATCTTCAGCCACTGCAGTCATTTGTGCCTACCTCTATGGCAATGCTCTGGAATGTGTTTCCATCCGATAGTTGGTTTAAACATACTTTATTCAAAAGAAAACAATCAGGAAGGAGGACAGAGCCCTATACAAATCCTTCTTGCAAGGAAGAGACAAGAGCACAGGACACACGTAACATACATTCCAGGTTGACGCCGCTCGTCTCGTCCGAGGGCTCGACGAGAGGCGCAAAGAGGAAATAGGTAGAAGAGAGACACGACTAAACAGAGCACAGATAGAGGGGCTATAATGCCATAATCAAAATGGTAATAATTGAGAAAAAAATCTACGTTATTGTTTCACCTTGAAAGCGTTTATTTTTTTCAGTATATTCTTGCACTTATTAAAAGATGCGGATGTTTTCTAGAAAGGAACATTTATCATGACCATATAAAACAGTTTTAATTGAAAATGGTGTTACCAAACTGACAGAAGTGTGGAGGACATCGCGAGCTATGTTGTATCGTGGACAAGTTAAGAAATAGTGCCCAGGTGCGGATCTAGGATTTGTCAAGGGGGGGGGGGCTGAACATAGCAAGTAAGGCCGGGGATCAAGGGGGGGCGGAGCCCCCCGAAGCTCCAGGGTTTTAATGCATTTAAAGGGGCATAAACTGCTTTTTTCTGTCAATAAAATACAGTGGCTCCCCTCTTACGAGGCACCCAAAATGCAGCCTAAAAGTGGCCTTGTAAGAGGGGTGGCCTCTTCTAGAGGGGGAATATATATAACAAAATGTTACACTTTCTGCATAAGAATGGTGACTTTTCAAGAGGAGTGGCCTCTGATGAGAGGGGCCTTATACTATATTACAGGGGACCACTGTAAGAGATATGATGTCTGATTTATCTTCATTTGGGATGTCGGTGCCCCATAATTAAACTTTTATAACCATTACAAAGGGTTTTATTTTCCAAAGCTTCCTTCTGCTGTTCAATTGTCATTGGAATTCACAAATTCTCCAGAACAGGAAACTATGTGTAGTTACTATCATGGTAATACATTTGAATGTTATGTGACACTTGTCAAATGAATTTGAGTCCATAAAAAACAAGGAGGACACATGAAGTGACCAACATTTATGAACATGTGCTACTATAAAACATTCAAGCCTGCAGCTGTACACTGGAATAATTTTACAAATAGATCACAATTTAGGCAACACCACACAACTACTTGAATGACAAAAAGCAATAAATCAAATAGCTAATAAAACTACAAAATTAGAGGAATGTTTTGAACTATATTCATAATGCCACAATATATGTTTAGAGCTTGATTTCACAAATCAGCTAAAGTAAATATACTGCATAATCTCAGTACAAATTGTCAATCAGCACCATCTGATCACTTAATAACTAAAATGATCAGTCTGAAATCAGAATAGTCCAAGTTGCACTGAGTAAGACACAAATCCACAATGTGGATGAGGATTTACAAATCACTTATCACATTCAGTCAGCACCACTGAAGATACATCTAAATACTTCTAATCATTAACTAACTATAAAACTAAGCCTCTGAAAAATTACTTCAATTGTTATAAGGATGTCAAAATATATTACTATGCTACAAATCCACAATACAGGATATGATTAACCATGAACAAATTAAACTAATTCCTCTCAGAGGAATGTCTCCAATATCACAAGTTTTAGAAAAACATATGTGCTTTTTGAATGCACAAATGTGTAAAAAGTATAAATCTTCAGTCAGCAGCAAAAGTAATACTTAGTAGTCATGAAATCATTTATCTATCACCTTGCTTATCAGAGGAAACTGGAGTGAGGTAACTCTGCTGAAAGAACCAATACAAACTGCAGATACAATATCAATCTTCAATGCTTTGATACAATGCTATAAATATATACATGAACTAGGAAAGATGATTTGCTGCATAGCAAATCAGTGTGTGTGTCTTCAAAGCATATTAGTATGGTAATGTACAACTATTCCATAACACAGGAGTAGAAGTTGAAATGGCATCTCTATCTATTATAGCTTTGAAGATATTTAAGTTGTAAAATTTCAAATACTGCTAATTAAGATAATTTAAATTGCTACAACTTTTGTTTTAGATTCATTGCATGCGCAATGGTCAACAACCCCCTAGTAGAAGTTGAAATGACATCTCTATCTATAATAGTTTTGACGATATTCAAGATATAAAATTCAAATGCTGGTAACTAGCATATTTTAAATTGCTACAACTTTTGCTTTTGATTCATTACATGCGCAATGGTCAATAACCCCGTAGTAGACATTAAAATGACGTCTCTATCTATAATAGTTTTGACGATATTCAAGTTTTAAAATCTCAAATGCTGCAAATTAGCATTATTTAAATTGCTACAACTTTTGTTTTAAATTCATTAGATGCACACTGGTCAATAACCCCCTAGTAGAAGTTGGAATGACATATATCTATTATACTTTTGAAGATATTCAAGATTTAAAATTTCAAATGCCACTAATTTGCATAATTTTAAACATCTTCATTCCTTTGTATAAAACAGTCAAACTCCTTGTATGGAGGTACAATCATGCCAAGCTTGGAGTTTCTATGTATAATAGTGTTCGAGAAAAGTGTCGGACAAATTTGCTGGTAAAGAAGAAAGAAAAAAGAAAGAAAGATACTAGAAAAGATGATTTGCTGCATAGCAAATCAGTGTGTGTGTCTTCAAAGCATATTGGTATGGCAATGTACAACTATTCCATAACACAGGAGTAGAAGTTGGAATGGCATGTCTATCTATTACAGCTTTGAAGTTATTCAAGATTTAAAATTTCTAATGGTGCTATTTAGCATAATTCAAATTGCTCCATCTTTTGTTTTAGATTCATTACATGCGCAATTGTTGGTAACCCCCCAGTAGAAGTTAAACTGACATGAACATGAACCAAATTGGATGAAAATTTACCAAGTAATGGCAAGATGAAACTTTCAAAGGGCCAAATGACCTCTACCTTTGCCCTTTCAAGGTCATGTGTTCTTATAAAAATGTGCAGTGTTGCAATACCTAAATATGAGTCTAACATGATTAGAATTGGATGGAAAATAGCCAAGTTGTGACTGGATGAACCTTTCAAAGGTTCAAATGACCTTGAGAGGTCACATATAAATTTTAAAATATGCAGGGTTACAATAGCTACAATTTGAGCCCAACATGATCAAAATTGGATAAAAATTGACCAAGTTATAGCTAGAAGAAGGCCACCAAGGAAAGTGGCCTTTAACCTTGAAATGACCTTTGACCTTGAGATGACCTCTACCTGAAGTGAACCTTGACCTCAAAAATGACATTTTGGCTTAAAATTGACCTTTGACCTTGACATGACCTTTGACCTTGACATTTGAGATGACTTTTACCTTGCTATGATCGAACTCCTATACACTCGGGACCACATCTACTATAGTATATGAGATATTGAAGATTTAAAATTTTAATTAGCCCTCATTTGCATAATCCTCAAACGCATGACCTCTCATTATAAGAAGGCCAGACTTTATCCATAGAAGTATAATTGTGCCAAGTTTGGAGTTTCTACATGTAATACTTTTCAAATGAAATGTCGGACAAATTTGCCGGGAAAGAAAGAAAGAAGGAAAGAAAGAAAGAAAGAATTCCTAGAAAAACAGAAAAGTGTGCGTTGACACACACACTTTAATAAAGAATTTCAGGAAAAACAACAAAGTGTGTGTTGACACACACACTTTAATTAACAGTTTTTTTTCTATGACTTAGAGCATGAAAAACATGTGACTAGTTGCCAATACAAGTTGAGTGTTACCAGTATACCAGATGCATGGACGGAGAAGGTTAATCACACTGTATACACTCTCTGCAGGTGAAGTATAGGTTTCACTTATGTGACATAAAGCATGAAAACTTGTGACTAGCGTCAAACCAGAAATTTACGATGCATGGCGGGAAGTAAAATAGCCTGGCTCCTTGCAATTCGCTACTCTGGCTTATGCATTCACGTTGGGAACCAGTCTTCCTTCACCCGACGGCGGGCGCTGCAGTATTTGTTGTTGTTTTTGTGCCTGTCAGCCTGAGGATCTTTGATACCACATTGATTAATCGACTCTGTGTCTTTGAAATTTGGTGATTCGGGAAGCTCGGACCAAAGATGTAATGGGTAACCCCCTATACTTTCTCGTGTGACCGGAGATGACCAACAATTTTTGGAGGCGCCAGAATTTTTTTTCTTTTAATTCTTTTTTTTTTATTATTATTATTATTTTTTTTTTTTTAGGAGCGCCTGGACTGCCAAACGCTTTCGGTGGTAGCGCCACATGTGCAACTTGCAGATTCAATTACGCCTATCTTACACAGATGTTCATTCAGCTGACTGCAGCCCATACATAGACGGGAATGCAAAATGGACAAGTACCTCTTACCGATGTTCAAAAGTTCTGGATAAACGACACAACATGTTTTTGGATTTGAAATTTTGTTTAAATTGTGACAAAGTTGGTAAAGTTCTAGTTTCAAGTGGTAGTGAGTTCCATAGAGTAATTGCAGATGGAAAGAATGATTTCTCAAATAGGACTATTCTGGAATTAAAAGATGGTATGTCCAAATGTCCACTAGGATCAGAACGTCCTCTGGTGTTTGGACGATGGTTTCCACCTACTTATGGAACATTGGGTAAAGTAAAAATTAAAAATAGTAGGGGGCCTAGTACAGACCCTTGAGGCACGCCGGCCATGATAGAACCCCATCTGGAAGACTGCCCATTAAGAACTACCCGTTGTCTGCGATCGGAGAGATAGTCGCCAAACAATGCCAAAAGGTTTTCTGTGATGCCGTTTTTTTTCTAATTTATGTAGGAGACCTCGATGCCAAACTTTGTCGAAAGCTTTGCTTATATCAAGAAACACAACTCTTACTTCTTTTTCTTCATCGATGGCTATGCATAATTCGTGATATAAAGAAAGTAGCTGATTGACTGTTGAGTCACCCGGTATAAAGCCAGACTGGTTTGCAGAGATAATCCTATTGTCCCTAAAAAGTTGAATACATGTTTAAACACTAATCTTTCTAATACTTTCCCTGTACAACTTAGAAGAGATACAGGGCGGTAATTGTTGCACAGGTTGACGTCGCCCTTCTTATGCAGGGGTGTAACGTGTGCCTGTTTCCAGATAGACGGAAAATGACTTTGGCTAAGGGATACGTTGAATAACTTCGCAAGAGGTTTATGAATTTGGGGAGCTGCTTCTTACAGCAGTCGATGACTTACTCCGTCAGGACCAGTTGCTTTGGAAGTGTCAAGGCTTTTCAAAATTTCAAGAACTTCGTGATCATGAATTCTCAGATTGCCTAACATATGAACAGGGTGATGGGGGGGGGGGGGGGGCAGGAATTTGAGCCGGTTGTGAACCTATGCTACTTTTGCTCAAGAAAAAATTGTTAAATTGTTCAGCTTTGGAAGCGCTGTCAGATATATGTTTCCCATTACATATCAATGAGGGAATTGCCTGATGATGGTTTTTATTTAGAAAATGTTTAACTGTCCTCCACCATGCCTTGTTTTTCTTTTTAGAATTTTTAAGAGAGTTACTCAATTTAGTGTTATGTTGCTCTTCGGCTAAACGGAGATGCTCCGGGTACTGATTGCGAAGCGGATTATACATAGCCCATAACTCAGCGCTGCACGGACTATTATTATTATCTTTGGCTCGATTGTATGCGCGCATGACCTTACGCTTTTCACAACGGAGAGACGAAGTGTACCAAGGAAGGTCATCAGGCCGAATGGTAACTACCTTATTAGGAATACATGTTTTAGCGGCTTGCAAAAAACCCGTCAGTCCACGAGGCACGACATTCATCTATATCATTTGATAAGAAGAAATTATCCCAATTGATTTGGCTTAAATAGGTACGTAAATGATTAAAATCTGCCTTATCATATTCCCAAATAAATCTCTTGTATGAAGGTTCATTCTTCGTTCGAAACAGAATACAAGCAGACACAACACTGTGATCGCAGTTCGCAATCGGTGGCAGGACACGAGGTTTACATATAAAGTTAGGAAAGTTTGAAACAATTTGATAGAGACAACTGGACGTGTTACTCGTTATGCGGGTAGACTCTCTGATATGGGGGACAAGAAAATTAGTTGTTCAAAAGTGTTCGAGTTTTTTACCAGGTGCTGTAGAAAAGTCAGCATTAAGGTCTCCTGTTATAATGATGTTGTTAAAGCCCTTTGTTTTGACGTAATCTAGGTTGGTTTGTAGGTTGTCCCAAAATGCAACAGGCGAGTCAGGAGGCCTGTACATAACTCCGATAGTTCAAGCAATGCTTCGTGTATGCAATTGATCTTACCACCCGAGATTGAATGGACTAGAGTATAAACACGCTTTGCTGAATCCATACTCCTGATCATCGAGTCCCGATAAGGAGGCTTTTACTGCACGCTACATCATCACTAGTGCGGCAAAAGTTTGGGTTCACCTGATATTATTGTCTATAGTTTTTTTTAAAGCTTGATTTACCACTACTTTTTTTTTACAAGTAAATAGTTGCAGTAGCCGATGAAGCAATCAGTAATGTAAACACTGCAGCATATAGGTTTACAATGCTGTCGAACTCCATTTTACGCTGCGCACATAAAGTGCTGGAGGGTATTGTCGTCCCCTGGGTCGTCCCTCCATCCGTCCGTCTTGTCAACGTTACCCCGCTATCTCAAAAATATTCATTGTAGCTGTACCAAATTTTTGCCACAGAAGGACCTTATAATGGACCAAGTTCCTATTGAAAACCAGCTTCCTCTGGTTATTTTTAATCTTTTCGTGAAACTTTTAATGTATTTATTTGAAGGCCGTCTGAGTGGCGACAACCCTGACGATGTGACCGCGATATCTAGGAACATATTGACTGCAGCTCTACCAAATTTTTTGTCAGAGATGCATCTTATGATGCACCAGGTTTCTATTTAAAACTAGCGTCTTCTGATATATTTTTACCTTTTCACGGAACGTTTAATGTATTTATTTGAAAGTCGTCTGAGTGGCGTGAAGGGCCTGACGACGTTACCGCGATGTCTGAAAACATATTGACAGCAGCTTTACCAAATTCTTATCAGAGACGTTTCTTTTGATGGACCGAGTTCCTATTTAAAACCAGATTCCTCTGACAAGTTTTAAACTTTTTATGAAACTGTTGATGTCTTATTTAAAGGCTGTCTGAGTGGCGTCAACCCTGACACCTTTAGGGCGGTATCTCAAAAAAAAATATTGACCACAGCATTACTACATTTTTGTCAGAGATGCATCTTCTGATGGAACTGGTTCCTGTTTAAAGCCAGCTTCCTCTTTGTATGTCTGTAAACCTTTTTATGAAACGTTAAAGTATTTATCTTCAAGGCCATCTGGGTTGGGCACAAAGGGGAGGGGGCGTTATCATAATAATACTAATACTAATAATAATACTTTATTGAACCTCCGTTTCCGGAGAATAAAATGATACAGCACAGTACATATAAACAAATACAGACGATAAATAAAATACACTCAAGATATCACAGGACTATGTACATGTACAAGATTTCACTGATAACAAAAACTTATTCTACTAAAAACACCACATATTAAAATACCTATATCCAGTAACCTCGCCGACATAAAATGGAGTGAATTCCTGCTATTAAAGAATTAAAGGACATGGAGACCGAGTTACTGTCTTCCCACAGAGGTCCGATCGGAGCCGCAAGATCATACAGGATATATGTGTTCTTGGACATAGTCTAAAAGAGCTTTGTTAAATATTTCGAGTTGATCTTAAATAACACCCTTATTTTTGCAGTCTATATAGTGTTTTCCATTATACTTAAAAAGTAGAAAAGTTTTTATATTTTTAGGAATTTTTCACTAAAAAGAGCTTTGTTAAATATTTCGAGTTGATCTTAAATAACACCCTTATTTTTGCAGTCTATATAGTGTTTTCCATTATACTTAAAAAGTAGAAAAGTTTTTATATTTTTAGGAATTTTTCACTAAAGAAAAATAGTATTTTCAAATATAAATATGTATCTTGGATTTTAGAATTTATTGTGAGCACTTCTTAGTCTCTACGAAAATATTCTGTGACAACTCTAAAAGAGCTTTGTTAAATATTTCGAGTTGATGTTAAATAACACCCTTAGTTTTGCAGTCTATATAGTGTTTTCCATTATACTTAAAAGGTAGAAAAGTTTTTTTTTCAGTTTAAGTTTTGATGAAATTCGTTTGCGTCCGTCCGTTAGCCTTTTTACATTTTGCACTTCTAAAAATCGTTGCAGGGAATGTTTTGATTTTGAAAATGGATATTCCATGGTTTTCTACCAAGTTTAAGAAAGAGATAATGATGCAGTATTTTCATAATAAATAATTTCACTTTATTTAATTAAAAAAGAGATTTCTTCGCAAAACCTGCTAAGGCAATTGCTCTGATATTGCATAAAGAATCACCTCAGGTTATGCAGTTCACAGTTTGAACATTATGTGGCACTGCATGTTTTCTTATTTTGTATGGATTTTGTGCACTGACGCTGTTTTTTATTTATCTCCAGAATGGCTACACAGAATTGTTTGAACTGTTATCATGGTATAATCTGACTAAAGACGGCACAAGTGGGCGAAAATAATGAGGATATGTTAATTTTTGATGAAGCTGTGGGACATCAGACTTTGGAACAATGTGTGGGTAGCACTACAATTGTGCACTCATGTAGCAATACAGTGCATGTGTCTGTGTTCTAATACTGTTAAAATGGCTTTGTGGAATGCTTTGATTTTAAGAAGGTTGTTTCCTAGGTGGGCCTGTACCATCTATGTGAATCTGATGATGCAATTTTTTTTTATTTGATTTTGCACATTGATGTTCCCTAGCTAGTTCTGTACCAAGTTTGCAAAAAAGATAACAATGCAATAATATATTTATATATATTTCGTAATTTTTAAGCGTTTTTGCAAAAAAACAAGGCCTTGAGATTTTTACACTCTTGGCTTTATCGGCCGACGGGATTTTTATTGTTGTCATGTCTGTGCATGCAGAAATACGCCCCCCCCCCCCCATTAATCTTGCGGACAAAGTAACTCTTACAGTAGAAATTGAGCTGCTGTCATGAAACCTGTACGGTAGAAGTATATTATGAGAAAATTAGGTGAGTTTGACATACAGCGACCTTGACCAAGGTCACTTGGGGTCATCAGATTTGTTCACGTGTGGACAGAATAACTGGTAAGAAATGGATCTACCAACAGGAAACTTTTACTGTTGGAGCATCTCACTAGAATCTTGATAGGGTTCGACATTCAGTGATACTGACTTATTATTAAGGTCATCAGGGGTCATCATCAGTTGCGATATTGTAAAAACTGAAACACTATTAGAAATGTACATATAATGTTGTTGATTTTGATCTTTAGTGACCTCGGAAGGCCAAACAGACACTGTGGCTTATATCTTTGTAATGGTAGATCCTCGGCCCACGGTTATTCTTGAACATTAGCACGAATGTTCTTATGGGTTTTCTTTTGTTGTTCTTAATTTTGATTTTGAATGATCTTCAGAGCTCACACTGACATATTTGCCTATATCTTGGTAAAAATTAAACCTTCAGTCAACTATTGATAATTACTAGTAGCGTTCATGTATAGTTTAGTTAAGTCTACACTTGCTGAAGCCGATTCCAGTCAGCAGAGCACAGAATAATCATGATATTTCTGTTTTATGTTTTAACTCCAATATGCATTTTTAAAGTTGCAAATGCCCATATAGACTCTAATTTTGTAACACGTTTAAATATTTTATGACAATTTGAGATCAGTCAGCTTGTGGAATGTCGGCACATGTATAGCTTATTTGCGTTGACAATCATCTTACCCAGTGTCGGAGCATGTATTCCTTGACCTTGGGGTCATGTGATGGTCAAGGTCACTTCAGGTACAAAAGGTTAAATAGATCCCACATAACAAACACTGTAGTTTTGTGGTACATGGTTATCTATCGCAAGCTTACACATTTTCTGTTTTTTTTTGTGTGTGTGTGTGTGTGTGTGTGTTTTTTTTTTTATTAATGGTGGTGGGGGGGGGGGGGGGCAAAAAATCAAAATGCTCAAGGGTGACAAGATGTCACCCGGCATTTTTCGGAAGCAAGGTATCTGAAAATCAGTTAAAAAAAAAAAAAAAAAAAAAAAAAAAAAAAACTAAAGATAACAAATGCAGGTTCAGCCCAAATCTTGCACTTATCTGCCGGACTACACGAGTCGCAGATTCTGAATCAGCCCAACTGACACTGTCACCCTCGTCACTGTGACCAAAAGCGTAAATACAGGCTACGCTCTCACAGGTTCTAAATTTGCTGAAAAGATCATTTGTTTGTTTCTCCGAGAGCTACCAGACTAATGTTCGTAATTCGTCCCCTGGCTTTTTAACCTCTGCCTTGTGTGTGTGTGTGTGTGTGTGTGTGTGTGTGTGTGTGTGTGTGTTGTTTCCTCAACACGATACGCTTTTTTATTCTTCACTTCAGCTTTGTGCCATTAGAAGTTTCTGAAGTGGAAGGCGACCGAAAAAAACGGACTTATCACTTGTAAATCTGTATACGCTGTCACCTGGAGGGTAGGTTCACCACAGCATTGATCACTCAAAGTTGTTTAAGGCAGCCTATACACCTACCTATAAAAAAGATCAATCTCAGGTTAAATATATAGATCTCTATTTTTCGGCGTCTTATTTTTTCGTTCCTTTTTCCTTTTTTTTTAACTTCTCTGCCAGTTTTCTTTGTTTGAATTTAAGGGGAGGGGTACGAGTCTTAATTTCCGTGCTGGCGTACTGATTTTCCGTACCAACGTACCGGGACCTCCCAGCATTGTAATAAACAACAGTCTGTAAAAGATAGGGTTAAAATCACATAGGCCTATAGAAATTACTCCCGGGTATTTTTTTTTTCGGAAATAGTGTGGAACGCAACTTGTGGAAAATTGTGAACATTTAAATACGACACAAGAAGTTTTCGTATTGAAAAAAAGAGCGGAAATTGTAACGCTAAAGGCCAAACGTTGTATACATGATATATACGATTCTATTATGGTCATTTTCATTATCCCAATTCTTTAAAACTATAAAAGCAACGTAAACAACATTTTGTGAAAGTATGAATGTAAAACCTACGCGTCATGTGCTACGCTTTCTATAGTGTGAAAAGTTGTCAGGAGTTTCCTTTGTATTTATAGAGTGGTAGATTAAAATGGAGACAAGAAACCAACCTTTGGTGTAGACAGCGTTATGTCATTTTTATTGTTTTTCTTTTATGATGGCCAAGGATAGCGGACAGCCAGATTACAACCAGTGCTCTTTTTCATAACCAATCCCTCATCCTCTGCCTGAAAGAAGGTAGGCGCACTGACTTTTTTGAAGGAAGGTAGGAAGGAAGGAAGGAAGGAAGGAAGGAAGGAAGGAAGGAAGGAAGGAAGTGTTTACGCATCTTTTTGCATGTTGGCGAGAAAGCACAAGACCGAGGAATCACCAAAATTTAGCGCAGGCCCTCAATTCACCGGGCTGAGCTAAGTCGACACATTCCTATATTCGTAGAACTTTTGGGAGTATAAGAAACTTGCCTTTGGGAGTTTTACTCTACTTTTATTGATTTCGAATTTTATATCGCTGGAGTTAGAAGACCTGCTTCACAGACAAGGGAGAAACAAACAAACAAACGTAAAAATGGGTTTTTCAGCAAATTTTGAAACTGTCAGGTTTTAGGCCAACCACACGGTATGCTAGACCAACACTTAGCAAAGAAACTGACAGTCAAATAAACTGACGTTAACAACTTACCCATAACCTGTTCCATGATATAGCTTGGTGGGCCGCGGTGGCCTGTGAAGTCACTTACCCCGGGTCTCGGGTCACTGAGGTCAATGGTGAGCGTGATACCGGACTCCAGGAGCATTGCGAGACGAGGTGACCGATGCCCTCTACAAATCGTTTTAGGAACTCACTAAAATGACCAAAATAACGATTCTGTGGCTTTATACGATTTCGTAATTCCATTGCGATTCTGTGCGCACAATGTCATTCCTTCCAATTTTGTGCACGAAACTGGATAAATCTTACAGGATTTTGTGAACCCAATACCGTTTCCGTCGATAAAATCAATAGGATGATTTGAATTTCGTGATAATAATTGCAACAAAATTGAAAGGTTACTCGATTTTGTGTACGGAATAACAGACTTGCACACAAAAGTGAAAACTTTATACCATTTTGTGGACGAAATTCAAAACAATACGCACAGAAATGAAACAACAGGCTTTAATGAATTGTGCGAGACTGACTGGATTTTGTGATTTTCTTTTCCAATTTTGTTCACAGAATTGTACAAAGGTTACAATTTCGTAAAAACTTGAACAATTCTGTGGATTGTATTATAAAATTTCGTTGACAAAGCTGATAAATTGATTGACAATTTTGTTGACAGAATCGATTTAGATTTTCTACAGAATCCTAAGGTTTTTTTTTCAATTTTGTGGACAAAATTGGTAGACTTACAGGATTTTGTGAACAAAATTTGTATGCGTTAACGATTTTATGGACAAAATTAGTAGCCTTACTAGATTTTGTGGACGTAATTGATAAAATTACTCGATTTCGTAGACGTAATTGATAAACTTATGGATTCCGTGGACAAAATTGATATACTTAATAATTCTGTGAACAAAATTGTTAAAGTTTGCGGATTTCGTCCACGAAATGAATAAAAATGACCACAAAATTGATGTTACACTTGGCATCCCATACGCGGATTCGGCTCCAGCGCCCAGTGCAAATGCTGGCTTAGGCCGCCACCTAGCGGACGCCAATGCGACTGTGGAAGAGACAATTATATGCTGGTCGCGCGTGACAGCACGTGCATACGAATAGCGTCTGTGCAATTGCTCAAACGAGATCATCATCATTGCAGTTATCCAGGAAATAATCACAAACAGTGGATAACAATCTTTCGATGTTTTTTTCTGTGTGACATTCTTATTTGTGGTGTATAACGGGGGAGACTTTTAGGCCTACCGACATTCAATGTGCCTAAACTATTCTCTGCATAGCGGGACATCCAGTTGTATTTTGTAAGGAGATTTTCGCTCCGGAAGACCGAAAGCTCGCGATTTTCAAGTTGGATGGTATGGTACTGAGTATATCGATTTACAATAGAAATAAAATATTTTCAGTATAAATACATGTGTTATGATAGACGGCTCCCTACGGCAAGCCTTCGGTCGCTATTAAAAAAAAACAAAAAACAAAACAAAACAAACAAACAAAAAAAAAAAAAAAAAAAAGAAAGCAAACACACACACACACATACACACACACACACTAATTTATTTTCTGATATTAAGTTTTTGCTTCAATTTTGTACAGGTACTGTCTTGCATCGTCTAAATATTGAGTCACTTTCTTTACCATCTGGTCAAGAATGGTGAAGCAAAGCTAACATTGGCCACAAGGCGGGAAGGATCAAAGAAAATGATCGAAATTCATGAATGTTCAATTCTAATTCCGAGATACCAACACAATGCCTACTTCCCCATCATGTGATTTGTGGCATGTGACATCCTAAAAAGTCATTCATACATTAACAATTTATATATTACACATCGAGCAGATGTTAACGTGACAGTGGACACCTTGCATGTGATCACGCAGGTGACCGAGACCTGCTTGAGTGTCCTCACCAAATGGGCCCCTGGCACAGATGGGGAACTAATGTAAAACTTGATAGGCATGCGTGTGTATAAAAACTTCCACGGGTATTTTAATGGTAAATATTGTGTCGTACTGCTGTATCAAATTAAGGTACAGTCAAGGAAAGGTGACACATTTCTCAAGGCACCATGTGTGCTGCCATAATTCTGCGCATGCATCTGTTCATTACGCATATCCGTACTGCCATATTTTTACTAGTTTTCACCTAAGTAGTGTTTTTATGGATCCAATCCAAGGATAGACCAGATATGGTTTTTGAGTTGTCCGTCTGTACGTGCTTCCGTCCATCAGCCATTTACTTGTGAACACGATATCTCAAGACTTACTGGCCTCCTAAAACTCAAATTTCCTGATTTGTACCTTGGCATTATTTCTAAGCTTGTTTACATTTTGGCGACCTTCACTTAATTTTCAAGGTCACAGAAGCCATGTACACGGATGCATCTCATTTAAGTGCTGTGATTTGAAAAAATAAAATCTATTTAAAGCAGATACATGTAAGTGTATTCATGTCAGTGGACCTCTATTAGGACTAACGGGATTATTTTTACAGCATTTCTTCATGTACAGACCAATACTATATTGAGCGCCTGCGATGAAGGAACGTAAATACCACATCCAAATGATTTTGTTCAAGGAGTGACTTGTAGCTACTGCTATGTGTATGTACAAGATGACACAAGTACACGAGAGAGACGATCTGGTTTGATTTATTTTCGTGCACACTTGGGCCTTCAGTGAAAAGCAGACAGAGTTTATATTTGAATGTGTGCACGTGGGTTTGTACAGTCGTGACATTCATGATATCTAGTTACTAGTGTACAAAGACCTCCACCACCGAAGGTGGCCCAGGAGAATATGAAATATTGTCATATGGCTGGTAGGAATTAGCCAATCATAAGGCTCAAAAAGTGTTGATTATATCCCATAACCATTGGTTATGAATAAGAATGTATTATGAAACTTGATAATGCATCTTTTTGGGGCTGACCTTCATCCTCAATAATCGCAAAAAGGGCCCGAAAAAAGAGTGAATTAAGTAAAACCTATAGCTCACTCTTTCCAAATTAACTCTTTCAATGTCTAACAATAAAATTTGAAATGATTTACCTGAATTTCCATGATAAAAACTTTCCATTCAAGTACCAGCACGCATTATACCATCAGCCACAAAACGTCTCCGGGTCAGTAGTCTTGATGCAGTAGCATATCATGAACGCAAAGCAAACTTTGATTGTGAAATTGTAAAAACACTACAAATAAAAACCAACATACCTCCCAGTACTGCCGGTGCCGTCATTTCTTTGGAAAAATAATTGCTGAGTTGCAATATTATCAAGTTCAATTAGAGGCACGTCATCTTCCATTTTGTGGCAGCTAGCAGATTTACGAACTACCTGAACGCCTGAGCGAAACCACGAATGAAGTGACTCAGAAGTGAAATGACACTGTCACACGGGTGTGTAAGAACTTGATTACGTAACTGACAGATAATACGCTTTCAATCATGAAATCACTGATCCGACCTAAACACAAATGACCACTCCTACCAGCCAATGACAAATGTGTTATAACATGAAAGGAGACGATTATTGCTATTACAACTGTCTCGTGGCTTCGCCACTCGACGGTTATAAGCCATAATCGTCTCCTTTCATGTTATAACTGTCACATAAGGTGGTAATAAAACAAGATAAACTATGTCATATATTCACGATTACAGTAGTTCTTTTCTGGACATCTGCTCGATATTTCGATAAACAATAGGACTTACACATTCATATTCAAACATGCACCACAGACATAACATAGCATGCAACATGCATGTAACAGGCATTACTGGCATAGGCACATTTCCAGAAGGACACAAGTAATAATTACCAAGACATTTGTCAATTTTGTTTTAAATGTGATCGTCTGTATTTCTGCATTGCATACTTTATACTTTTTCGTGATCGGAAATGAGCATGAAAATTTGTAATTTTTCAGTAGGTAAAGTGTGATTGAAAGGTCTAAGGGCGACAGCGGTTAATATACCTTGAGCGTATGATGCCAAAAACGTTGTAGTGTTTCAGGTGACAATAATAGCACCAGTCATGTAAAAGATCCGGCAGTTTTGGTTGTCACACTTTCGTACTATAACATGGGAATAAGGAAATGTTAACTAATTTTTAAGGGGTCACTTTACTGTGCGGAAGCGCTATATATACCCGGGGGTTTCAGTGTTTCACTGAACACGCAAGTGTTACTGTGCATTTGTATGTGGCACAATGGAGCAAATATTCTTTTCAGCGTTTCTAGCTTTGATTCTGGCAGTGGGGACTACTAGTGTATCGATGCATATTGGTTGGTCATCGACAGGTGACAAGGACAAGGTCAGCTTGACCGAGGGCATGGATAAAACCTCTGCGTGTTCCCTCGCAATACCCATCGAATCCCGAAAGACATTTCTCCAGAAAGTAAGGAAATACAAGCTGAAGTTCAGCTACATGGATCTGTTCTTTCATCCCTATATGCACGTCAACCGTACGGCAGGCCTGTTTTATCCCAATGTCTGGCTTTGGGTGAGTCATGCAAGTCTGACCAGTTTGCCTTACGACTTTGATATTTTGTCTCTGGGGTTGCTTAGTCGCAGAGTTGGCTTAAAGTTACACATCAATGTGACCGTCTCTCCGAGAAATTGTTCATTAAAACTAGGAGACAAGAAGACCGCTACCTTACTGACTGAATCTTTCCAGTCCATGATTGATTCCACTGCCTATAATCAATCGTCCTATTTCTGCTATGGCGTCAAGTTTGATGTGTACAAAGAAAGTCGATTAAAGTACTATTTGACACACTTCTTTGGAATAGAGAGAAGTTACTATGGATTTCAATGCTGCCAAGGCATTCACCCGACAACTTGCAAAACTATTAAACAGACACGATGGTTACATGTTGCATTTATAATTGCTATACTTCTATTTGTGTACTCGCCTCTCCTCCTACAATGGATTCCAGTTCCAGCCGACCAATCCCATAATGCAGTCACACCTTGGCTCTCGGACGCATGGCGGTCTCTTCGGACACAACCAGGCGCAGATTTGGGGGTTTGGATTTACCTCGGGGAAGCTCCCATAACCTTTGCAAACCTTCTTCATAAACTACTGGGCTTTCATTCGAGCTCAGTTTGCGTGTCTCGCATTCGGCGGGCTCTGTTTCCTCTCATGACAACATTTATAGTTTTCATACGGGTCATGGCGTACTACAGAAAAAAGCATTATTCTACTTTGAAAAGAATTGATGCTGATATTCCAGTAGGTGATTTATGCATTCCTTACGGATTTTATACTTGTTGGGAGAACTCTAAATATTTTTTTGGCGGGGCTTACATCAAGTACGCAATATATTTCATATGTGGTGGAATTGTATTGGCTTTACCTAGAAGTTTGCCTCTGCTACTGGCGAGAGGATTTCCTTCCAGTGCGGCGAGGAGCGGAATACTTTTGAATCTTGATATAGAAATAATTAAAAAATACAGTTCCGTAGATGTTGCGTTATTCCCCTCATATGCAAGTATCGGAACACTTATGAAAGCACAGTTGTATCTTCTACTAAACCTTAAATTTTGGAGATTCGCTCTTAAACATTGGAAATTGCGACTGCACTCATGGGTACCTCAATTCCATCACAGCCAATGGTGTTTTAGGCATATGCTACGTGGCATCCTTTATTTAATCATATTTCCATTGTGGACAATCTCAGTGCTCCTGGAATGCTTAATGATTATTATACAATATGCTTCGCCCGTAGTTGTACTCTTGAAGATGTTTATTTTTGGATACACTAGTCATATCAAATATATACGAATAAAACAAACGGGCAACTTCCAGCGATGCACTCTTAATGTCCTATTTGTACTCGCACTGCTCATAATTATCTATTTTTTCTTGGCAACAACCTACGTCTTCATAGCCACATATACATTTCTTTTGCAAATAGTAACTTTCACCTACATGGGCATCATTGTCTATCCCGAGGCAGGTGTAATGTACGCCATAATTGCTGGCACATTTGTCTACTATATCCACTCAGCTGTTGCTAGCGTCCAAGAATTCTACGACAGACTACTTCTAGAAACTATATTAGCATTGGAGAAACTTGCAATGATGGGATGGTCACCGAATTCTGAGGAACGGGGATTGCTGGACATACAGTTTGTACAAAATTATCCAGAAAGAGGAGTATTGGGTATTCCCATAAAATTATATTATTATGTCATAGAACGCGTTCGGCCTGTTCGGGTTCAGGTTTTCCTAGCAATTCTCAAGGCAAGTTTAATCTTTGTTTTGATATATTTTGCGATCGAATGCATGATAGACTTTCACGAATGGGATGCAATGTCTGATGTCATAAAAACCCTTGCCGCCATCTTTATTGGCTATCTGCCACACTTTTTGGGAGTCTTCCGTTCGTCCACGGGGAGAGCGATTCAAGACACAATGTTCGAACGAAAAGTAACTGCCCTTGTCCAAGAATTTTGGTCAGAACCTAACCATACCCTCCAAGAGTAGCTTTTGACGAGATGAAATGCATGGAAAGGTCTATATATTATAATTTTTGTGTTATGTTGAAGGTAAACATTTACTCTACGTGTTGAAACATTTGAATGTAAAAGGTTACAAACCGCTTTGTTGATGGAAACAATTATATCAGGCATTGTCAGCAGAGCAGAATTTGGTGCACTGTCTATGTGAGATATCATAATATGCGTGTGTCCATTTTGATCCAATGATTACTGATCGCCTATTTTGTTGGTAGCGCACATGGATTACCTTTTGAGTTTGGTGACTATATATTCAGTCAATCTGCAGTGAAATCAAATGTGTGTCTTAAAGCAATAGGAATACCCAAAAGAAATTTCGCCTCTTCTCGCTCTTACCAACAAAACGTGCCTGTATGTCAAGTGTCGTCACTTTGATATGTTTTTATAACAGTTTCCATGTTAGAAAACATTCTAAATGGATCGTTGATAATACTTGTAGTCATTCATAGGACCGATTGGGTCAAATTAGGAACAAGTTAACTGACCTTAAGCTAGTGACTCTTCTGAGTTTTCTGTCAGCACTTTTTTTTCATCTCAATATGTTATATATATTATGAATTAGTAACTTACTGAAAAAATTACTGCATGTTATAGCCAAATTGCATACAATATCTGAAGACAATCAATGCATCTTTGCAGTATATATATATTTCATATGAACTGTGCTGGTCATTTTATGTTAATCCAAATGTAATTCTACAGAATGATATCGGTACAATGTATGGTTGGTATGTGTCCAAAATGTGTTAGATTTACTCAACAACTCAATTTTTTAGTAATGAATTCGACGAATTTTGTTGAACGCTTCTTCATTGCATGAATCTGTAAATGTTGGCGTGCTTCTAATAGAGGGAAAATATTATAATATTGAAATTATCCTTTTATTGTTTTAATTGCATGACGCATGTTGTCCTCTTCGGATTTTAAAGTGACATATGAACTGGTTCACTGCTCGGATTTCGTAGGTTGTAGACCACATTTGCTATTGGCTGGTTGCACATTCCATTGCGAAGATAGTCCTTCGCGGTAAAAATACTTTATTTTCAGCATGCTGTAGCTTCTTTAGTAGAGACAGCTGAGTCAGGTTTCCTGCAGTACCGAGTTACTTCATTGATTTTTATGTAGGTGCACTGTCTGATAGGACAGGTGAGTACTAGAGGCGGCTTTCTTTGCAACGACATGTACATGATGAGGAAGTAAAATGATATAACCCCTAACAAAGTCCATTTTATACACTTGTGTAAAGCTAGCATGCAGGTGTCGGTTCACATTTCAATAATTAAACATTGTTGACTGAGATTGACGTAGAATAAGATCACTCATGCTTTTGTGACATTTATATGTGATTAATGCTGTCTTCAACATTTTAAGACTTGAAATTACTGATTCCTGCTAATGTGTAAAATAGAAGTATTTATAACTATAAACTACTACCTGGTTATGATTTTAAGTCCTTCACTAAGACGAACATGCTGAACAGTGGGCTCTGTTGACAAGGTCACAGATAATTGTGTGCCTAGATATATAGCCCTGTCAAGAGCGTGATTGATAGTGATGAACAAAGTTGCCTTTCGGACTGACTTTCTTGCAACAGCTTATTCTACGTCTATCAATTTCATTTTGATACAAAAGTGCAAATTGTCTTATGCCGGCTATTTTATGCTGAAATTTGGAATATGTAATTATGAAGTATGTATCGACCAAGGTGCCAGTATTATAGTGTATTTGATATATAAATATAACAACACACAGTATTATAGTGTATTTGATATATAAATAAAACAACACACAAAAACCTTTTTTTGTTTGTTTTAATGGCAAAGTATGAACCCTCATCTTCATTATATTAATTTTAACCAATACTTTAATTAGAGGGCGGGGTGTGTGTGTGACAGAAAATGAAGTACACATTAAGAAACCATTAATTGATATATCGTTTGGAATACAACCTACCTGTACCATTTTGGAGCATGCACAGAGCACTGTCAGAGTTAACTTACAATCTGAGTGACGATTTTGGTAAAATCAAAAATGAGGAAAACTCGCAAAAATTCGTTTGATAAATTTTGCAGTACCACCTGTTGAACAAATTAAGGTCTGAGAGTCTACAAAAGTGTCCTTATGCAATTTCGCAGCAATTGGAGTAGCACTTTGGGAGTTTTTTAAAAAAGATTTTACAAAAAATGAACAAAACATTTCACAAAGAAAATACAAAAATCAATGTAGTGTGACAATTTTAATAAATTTGGTACAGATCTCCTCAAAGGAGATCCCTACCACATTTGAAGTAAATCTGGTCAATAGTTTTGAAAAAGTTAAAGATATGAGATTCCCATAGTAACCCCTTTGCCTTACATGATAATCAATAGAATGCATGCATTAAGTGACAGGTACCCAAATTAGAAAAATAAGGGAAAGATCAGGGACACAGATTATCAATACGTAGTGAATAGTTTTATCACAAGCCACATTTCTACTAAGGTTTAGAATTATGTGAGTGACGGTTTTAGCAAAGTTGAGAATTGGGAAAACCCACAAAAATTCGTAAAAATACAGAAAAAATGGCAGCAGCACCTGTTGACCAAATGAAAGTCAGGGGTCCACAAAGGTTTCCCTATGCGATTTTGCAGCAATTTGCTGAGCACTTTGGGAGAAGATTTTCTAAGATTTTTGCCAAAAAATGAAGAATGAAAACTCATAAAGAAAATCCCAAAGTCCATGGAGTGTGACAATTTTAATTAACCTGGTACAGACCTCCCAAAATAGATCCCCACCAAATTTGAAATCAGTCTGGTTAATGGTTTTGAAGAAGTTGAAAATGTGAATTTCCATTGTAATCCCCATTGTCCCACATGGTAATCAATAAATGCATGTATTAACTAACAGGCACCCAAAATGAAAAAAAGTGAAATATCAAGAACACAGATTATCAGTATATAGAGAACAGTTTTATCACAAGCTACATTGCTACTTAGTTCAGAACAGTATGAGTGACGGTTTTGGTAAAGTCAAAAATGGTAAAAACTCACATAAAAGGAGCACCACCTGTTGAACAATGGAGGTGTGGAACCTGTAAACATCAGCCTCACCAAACAGTGGGAGCGTCGTTTGATAATAGCATTGATACATGAGTACCTTTGAAGTCCAAGACTGCTTGTCCTATGTATATTGGCTTTTCCAAGGTGATTTGTTTTGTGATATTATTTATTCCTTCCAAATTATTTTATGAAAATGTGATGAGTCTTGTAGTTTCTTGGAAGTAGATATCTCTCGTGTTTTCTCATCTATGACGAACTTGTAATTGATGCGGTGGCAAATATTCTCCATTTTTTGCCAAAAACTGCATTATTCGTCACTTTTAAAAAGCCCTTCTCAAGATCTAAAATAGCATCTCTCCACAAGGCAGTGTTCTTTTGTATATATGAGTGAAGCAGACTCTTCCTTGAGAAGAAGAAAGTGATTGACTTTTTTCAGCACCATGCTGAGACCAAAATACAGTTGTAAAAATATGGGTTGACATATGGTTCCCATGGGCTAAGGCGTGGAATCAGTTTCGGTCCCAAGGGTCCTTTTAATGTTTTTAAGAGATGAGTAGTATGTAGAGAAATCCTATCTGATGCAACCTGAACATTTTCTTGTGCCAAACAAAAATCATTGTGTCGTTCATGTAGTTCAGACAGGTCATCATGGTCGACTTCTGCAACATAGTTGGTACAGTCTGTTGGGAGTGTGTCGACCAACTGTAATCCACCAATTGAACGTTATTGCATAAGGAAACGGCCACATAAATTTGTTGCATCCATACACAGCATTTTACTGTTTCCATCTTTTCTGTCTGCATAATGACTGGTTACCGTGGACACACCGGCTCTTGTTCCTGTCTCCATCACCTGATGCATGTTCAAATCAGATAATAACTTGAGCGGCACCACAGTCATTTTCAGAGCTGTATCCAAAGCCAGCCCTGGAGCTGTGTAATAATTGGCTGTGTCTAAACCATAGAAAGAAAGGGTGTGGCAGTTTTCAAAAATGTAAGGCAAAAGAAGGATGTCTGTCAGTAAATACAGATCATGATAGTCGCCTCATATTTGCTAGTCAAACGTCGTCCATACTCTCTGTGCATGTGCAGAGCTCTTTTGACTGATACTCAGGTATCATTTAAAGTGCCACTGAGTCCATGTATTAATAGGGTGACCCGTTTCCACGTCAACAGTTCTTTCTGAACATCTAGAACATATCAGCCCATGTGTTCAAAGTCTTTCACCCCTCCAACACATCACCAAGACTCAAATTCAGAAACTGCAATGAATCTATGAAACAAGTATTTTCCAACGGGAAGGAAATGATTTTTTTCACAAGGTTGTTGAATACACTTCACCTCACCTAGGTCCACTTTGCCAACAACCTCCTCGCTAAGTGGGCATTGATCCTTTCATGTTATGAATCACCACTGGAATGACACATTTGTATTTGGATGTTCCTGCTTCAACACATGCGGCATCTTCATCTGATTTATAATGACCTTTTTATTTAAACAGATTCTCCAACATGCCTCTTTTCTTCTGACCTTTGAAGATCAGGACGCCTGTATATGTACATTACAGTGCTGGTGTGTTGTACCTCAATTTTGCCATTAAAGTGGTTGTAATCTCTCACCCTGTTTGACTGACTGACTATTTGTTTTTGACAAAAGTAGTAAATGTTTTCTTGCTGAAATTTGTGTTCAATTTCCCCTGCTATCATGATGGGCACAGAAGCATCTAATATATTGAAAACCCTAGCTGCAGATTTCTACTTTGAAATGATTTAGAAAGGTCACGCCAACCTCCTCGTCCCTGTATAATGTTGGTGCATTTAGGAAAATCGAGGTTCCTCTTTGCACACTGCGTACATGCAAAATCCTGTAGGAATGTGAATACTTTCTATCGCAGTGTCTGCCTTGTTGTGCATTGGGTGGAACAACGATAGACTCACATTCAACATGAATAACAAACGGGGCAAGCAGTTTGCTTCCTTTATTCTTGAATGTACAAATGTTGCCTGGTTTAAGCATCTTGGTTTTCCGTAGACTTAATGTTTTGCGTGTAGGCACATGTCCCAGTCCACTTCGCTCCTTTGTAAATGGTGCTTTGCAATATGAACAGAAATGTATTCTCTCCTTATGCTTAGTTTTAGGAAATCTCAGACATGAAACATTTTTTATCCAGACATAATGCCGTTCGTCTAGCAGCAGCATATCAATATGTTTGCTTTCAGTGACATACACCAGAAACAAAGTTTTGCTCTCAGTGACATACATCAGAAACAAAGTTTTTCCCTCAAGACTATCAACATTAAAAGGCTGCCAAGGGTTCAGCTTTTCAAACATGGCAATGTCTGTGCTCCTGAAAGGAAACAAAATGTTTGCAAAGTTTAATTCTTCCTGATAGGCAATGTAATTGCTTTAGCTGACACAACGGCCCACATAAAACATTTTTCGTCCTGATTCCTGATATTTATGACTGTGTGGGTGTTAGAAATCCACTAAGGGGTGGGAACATGTGATAAAGCCCTGCTTGCAAGAAATGTTCCCATTTTAATTATCAAATACTTCTCCCAGACGCAACCCAGAGCATTTTTATTCACATTGCAAAGGACTGTATGGCTCTCTCACAATAGTTTTAAGATTAATGGAAGCTAGCACATTCATATTTGCACTAGGGGAAGCTGGGATTGTTTCCATTTTCGTCCTGTCTATTCAATTCTGTTGAATCAATCCTGCCCATTAGGTCAATTAAAATTTCATCCCTTTTCTTGTGTAATTGATTTCTAAGATGGCAGCAACTTCATTCAAACCCATTTAATATGTCATTCACTATGGTTTTGACTGTTGTTGCTCGGACAAAGGCTAAGATCTACTTTATTTCCAGTGCTCTTTGGTAGCACTGTACAGGTCTTGCATGTATTGGCTTCAGGCCCAAGTATTTATATGGTGAAGGTCCGTTGCACTGGGTACATTCTGTACTATACTCATCACACTTACTACAATAACAAGGCCATGAATTGAATCACTGCAAAATATTGCATCTGTTGGTCGGTTTAAACATATTTTTTTAAACGATTAGAGAAAAGGACTATGTCCTATATGAACTCTTCTAGCATATAACAAAAAATAAAGATAATAGATTAATGTAAATGACAGTAGGACATTTGTAAAAGAGGTGATGACGGATACTGACAACACAGGACATATATAGGACAAAAATGGACTAGACAACACACACAGAGGTAAGGGAGACGAAACATCGCATCACGTATAGAGGGCTCAATGCCGACGGAGTGCAAGAGAGAGACAGTACAGGACGCATACAAAAGGATAGTATACTGAAAAAGATGAACTGGCCTCCTATCATTACAATATTTGAGAAAATGAAGATACACTCTATGGGGGATGGAATCTTTTTGATTTCTCTATGAAACTATGGACGGCCAAAATATTTTAGAGTTTTCAAAGTAGGAGCATTCATTGGAACCATAAAGTACTGTTTTGAGAGTGAAGGATGCTACTCTAATGACATTTTCGTGTAAATCAATTCTAATAGAGTTGTACTTTGGGCAGTGAAAGAAAAAATGATATGTATCTTCATTCAGTGCCCTGCATAAGCAAGATTTTGAATCTTTAATCCCTAATTTGAATAAGTGATCATTCAACTGACTGCAGCCCGTACGTAGTCTGGCATGTAAGATGGATGTTTATCGATTCCCCAAGTGAGAAAGTAGATTTTTGCGTGGAATTTTGTAATGTTTGTCCAAATATTTTTTTAATATTGTGATATGCTGGGAATGTCTAATATTTGAAGGTAACTCGTTCCAAAGACGGATTGTGGAAGGAAAGAAGGATTCACAGTATAAACTTGTTCGCACTCTAGCATGTATCATGTTGTGACTTGACCTTGTGTTATAATTTCTAGTGTTCATTTGATCAGGAATGGCATTTTGTAAATATAAGGGCACTTCGTTATTCTTAATTTTGCACTTTTCTTTTTTCTCTGTGTTTGTCCAATGGTTCCCATCCTGTCTCCATGTAAAGTCTGTTGTTTGGTGTCCCTCTCATTGCCCCAGTCACTACCCAGGCTGCATCCAGTTGAAACCCTTCAAGCATAGTTTGTTCAGCTTGTGTACAGTTAGCCCAGACTACATGACCATACTCCATTAAAGGTCGGATAAAGGACACATATATAGTTTCAAGAGTAGACCTGTCTAGACATGACTGTAGACTACGCATGATATTTACTAGTTTTGAACTCTTTACAACTAGGGATTCAATATGGGAATACCAAGTTAAGTCATTTTGTACGATTAAACCCAAATGCTTGTCTTCATTAACATCTGTAATTACTTGATCTTTGAAATAAAGGGAAGGGTGGTCTCTTTGTATCCTTTTCGGAGAAATTAACATGTTTTGTTTTGCTGGGATTAAAAGTTACAAGCCATTTTCCCGCCCAGTCACTAATTTTTTGTAAATCTTCATTAAGTTCACCTGCTGTTGTGCCGGGGTCATCAACCTCAACAAATAATGTAACATCATTGGCAAATAGTCTGATATGTGAATTAACAATGTTTGCTATATAATTAATATAAATTAAGAAGAGTAAGGGACCCAGCACTGAACCTTGCGGAACTCCTGCTTTTAGTGGAACCCAACTAGGACACTGCCCATTTAAAACTAAACGTTGATATCTATTCGTTAAATAATCTTTGAGCCATTCCAGCAAGGACCCCGAAATTCCCGCCTTCTTGAGTTTCACCATCAGACCCTCATGCCATACTTTATCAAATGCTTTAGTAATGTCAAAGAATACTACTCTCACTTCTTTTTGCTCATCCAGGGCTTTTGCAAATTGCTGATAAAGATATAATAGTTGATTGACGGTAGACTCGCCTCTTACGAAGCCGGATTGAAAAGGTGTAATCACTTGGTTGTGGAGAAAAAAAGTTATAAATATGTTTGAAAATAATTTTTTTCAAATACCTTTCCTACAACATTTAAAAGCGATATGGGACGATAATTTTTACATGCGTTTTCAGGACCCTTTTTATGAAGTGGCAGTACATTAGCTTTCTTCCAATCGCTAGGGAATTTATTCAGTGTAAGACTGAAATTAAATAATTTGGCAAGAGGGTCTGCAATGCAAGGAGCCGCTTCTTTGAGCATCCTTGGACTAATGCCATTTGGGCCTGACACTTTGGAAACATTCAAGGTTTTCAAAATGTCAAAGACTTCTCCTTCCGTAATATGAATTTCATTAAAAAAGTGTTCCGGTGTGTTAGGCTCACATTCTGGAACTCTTGCCTCCACAGATTCCACAGTACTTTGCTTTAAAAAATAACAATTTAAAGCTTCTGCTTTAGATTTGTCATCACTGAGGACCTTGTCTTCCCATAATAGAGATGAAGTAGCATGGTCTTTGGCTCGGCCTAGGAATTGTTTTACTGTTCTCCACCATGCTTTGTCTTTTGTCTTTCCTTCACGTAATTTGTCTTTCAATTTGTTACTATACATCTCTTCAGCTAACTTCAATTCTTCTTGATAATGATTCCGAAAACGTCGATAATATGCCCAAACTTGAATGTTGTTATTACTATTTTTGGCTTTATTATGTAATCTTAGCTTTTTCCTTTTCATCGTGCGCAATCTGGAAGTAAACCATGGGCTGTCGATCCGTCTAATCGTTGCTGTTTTATTAGGGATAGTCTCACGAGCTACGTTTAGAAATGTTTCTGTCCATAATCTACAAGCGGTATCAATATTATCTGTATGGAGGCAATAGTCTCAGTTTGCTCGCTGTAAAGACTCTCGTAGTTCACAAAAATCTGTTTTGTTATATTCCCAAATTAATCGGTCATAAGACGGGTTCCTTTGGATCCGGAGAAGTAATCGGGCCGATGCAGTACAGTGGTCATTATCTCAAACTGGAGGAGTTACAAAAATACTTTTAACTATGTCGGGTCTATTAGACAAAATTTGATCCAAACAGGTGAATGTGTGTTCAGTAATGCGTGTAGGTTCTCGTACATCGATAGATAAATTGTGATAAGAGCAAAATTGACGTAATTTATTTCCATGCGCTGTACTAGGGTCAGCATTTAGGTCGCCTACTATCATTACATTACCAATGCCACTAGCATAGGCTAATTCCAAACTTTCTTCCAGATGATCCCAAAAAGATACTCTTGAATTTGGAGGTCTGTATACTACTGCTAGCAATATTTTATTGTTATGAATTCTCAGGTCCGCCTATAATATCTCAATATTAGGTACTTCTAGATCCTCACTTGTTTTGAGAAACAGGGCTCATGATGCATATAGAGCGACGCCACCACCAACCGCACCTGTGCGGTCGCGGTGGAGAATGGGATAGAAACCGGGAATTTGGAGATCATCGCTGGATTTTGCACTGTTTAGAAACAACTTGGATACTGCTATAACATCGAAATCTGACGCCAGGGATGTTCGAATATCTCGCAATTTGTGGTCAGACATGCTTCGAATGTTATCGTGGGTCAGTGCTAGGTCAGTGAACTGATTTGGTCCAGGGTTTGTGTGAATATCACCAGAGAGTAACAATAGCATTGTGGTAACGATCAGAGCACAATATGTACAGACACAAAAATTATGGCGTAAATGCACAAATAGAACAAAATTGTTGTTACATGTGCGGATCCTAGCATAAGTCTTCCTACTTAAGAACAAACACATATATTCCAGATGTTTAATGAGTACAGTTATATAAATGACAAATACGAGCCTGGTGACCCATGCACTTGGGGAGGTGTCAGGAAGGCTAACTGCACCAGTAAATGTGTGGTTTAACGAAAACCGTTGGTTTCAATGACTATGTACTACATTAGTGGCTTGGTCTTGTGAGTAGCAGGGTGCCCAGTCATTTGCCAAGAGAGACAAGGGCTGCTCTTTCTTTATCCCAGCTCAGGCCTCATCACCTATTCTTGTCATAAGAGATTCATATACCCAAAGGTATTATGACGTCACATGCACCTTTAGTCATACTGGCATGTCACTTCCCACATTGAAAATAGTGGCCTAGAACATACTATTAATTGTTGAATCGTCTGGACACAGCATATTCACAGATAGGTATCATCAAATGGCTTTGTGACATGATTCTCAGACACGAATAATGAGCCTGTTTAACAGGGCGGATCAGAAAGTTTTGTCACCATTGGCTGTTCTGGTTTCACCTGACATTCCTGACTTCCATTTGATTCAAATATGTTATTCCACAGAAAAGGGATTGAGAACAAGCTTAAAGCTTATATTAACTCCTCTCCGTGTTAATCCAACATGACATTTTCGACAAAGCAGGTCAGTAGATAACAATAAGTGCATGATAAAACAAAATACGCAGGACAACTTATACAAACAAGAGTAGGATAACTCAAGCTCAAGTTAATTTATGTTATAACATGAACACAATATGAATACAATATGTACAGTAATAAGAGTAAGTGTACTAGTTAGATGATGCTATTGACAGGAACAAAGACTTTACAAATAGACAGGCTCGAAAATTGTTATCACAATCAGAATCTTTTGGTTGAAAGTATGTAATTTTGAACAGTGTTAAACATAACTTCATTTTCTTCCATGGTAGCTGGAGGACACCCAAATAATGTTGTTTACTGTTGGTTCTATTGAGGGTGGAATTTGTTGAAATAGCCGGGACCTTGCTAATATGTATTGGGGGCAGCCGAGCAGAATTTTTTTTCACAGTTTCACGTCTGATTCCACAATTACAATCGGGGTTGTCAGCAAGATTATGAAAAAACAGATGATGATTAAGAGAACTGTACTCTGGGCCTGGCCACACATGGTGCACTTGACCAGGTCACGTGCCCCAGTAGCAGTACCAGGGTGGCTTTTTGTTTTTGTTTAAATTACTTTTGAAGATTGCAACTGAAGGAGAGGCTTTTGTATTTGAATCAGGAGAGTCCCAAAGAATAATGGTTGAGGGAAAAAAACAATAGTACTGCATCTCATTACTGGGATATTTAGTGGATTTCTCATTTCATAAGTAGGTCTTATTGATTGAGACAATCTTACTTCCAAATACACAGGCACTTTATCATTGAGAATTTTGTAAAAATAGACCAAATTTTGCTTTTCACGTCTTTTGTGCAAAGTTTTCCATTTTGTTTCATTGTAAAGTAATCTGATTCTAGATGAACCCGTAGCTACTCCTCTAGCTGTGTGTTGAACTCATTCAAGTCCATAAGCCCGAACCTTTGTACAGTTATGCTAGAGTACACTAGTATATTCCAGGATGGGTCTGATGTAAAGAATGTGCAGTTTTTCGAGAGTAAATCCATTCTATTTAATTTGCTTCCATTTGTTATGTCCTCATGTAAAAAGCTGTCCTTGCTCCATAGTGTATAAGTTTGGCGGAGATATAGAGCCTGATTAGAATTCGCCATGCCATATTATGCACCTACCTGCCTGGCTGTGAAAAGGAGCACACACGCTTTTGCATTTATAAGCAATAAAAATAGGTATTCTGCAAGGCAAGTTCATGAAGAGCTTGTGCAAGTTTATGGTGACCATGCACCACCTTTCAGCACAGCTGCCAGATGGCATCATTGGACATCAGAACTTCAGCAGAAGGAGCAGAGAGTGTTAGCCTGTTAGCCAATGGCTTCAGGATTTTGAACCAATTGGGCTCAAGAGATTTTCTGATGCTGTAATGGGTGACAAGTTTGTATTTTCTCCTTTACCATGAAGGATAACGCTCAATTATGGTGTGGCTGACAGAAGATGAAGCACGTACATAGGTCCTGATGACAGGTTTTCATTCAAGATTGAGAATGTTTATCATTTTTTTTCCCAATTATCAGGGTTCTGTCACTGTCACTATAATGCCTGACAAGGCAACAATAACTGCCATGTAATACACCACCTCAGTTTTTTGCCAAATGTTCTGAAGCATATCCAGACAACAGATCTTGAATCTTGTTGCATCATGATAAAATAGGTCCTCACAAAGCCTGCATTGCACAGACTTACCTGGATGAAAGTGGTGTCACTTTGGCACAACATCGACCACAATCACCTGACTTGGCTCCATGCAACTTCTAGGTCTTGCCTACAATTAAATCTATGATTTCTATTTTGCCTTTTCTGTTTCCTGTCTACTACCTTTGCCGATACACAAATGCATAGGTAGGAAGGAATAACGAAATATGCATACTGACTGTTGGGACTGAACACCTGGGGATTCTATCAGTCAGAATGAGGAGGTTATGTCAGTTCGGAAAACCTCAGTGGTTCCTGGATGTGAGGCTGCCAACAACAGAATCCTGACCAAAGCCTGGAAACACTCCTAATTGACCAGCATGGAACCATGGGAAGCTGCCATTCAGCCTGAGAGCAGCCTGTTATAAGGGAGAGGCTATTTCTCCTCTTTGGGTCCTGGAGTTCTAGCAAGGCAGTGTCCGGTTAAAATTAGTCTGATGGCTCTTGGCATGGCAAACTCCAGGGAGGTTTGCCTATTTCAAGTCCAAGACAAGGTCTAGGCCTACTCTAGGTATATGAGCCTATAGGCTGCATCTGAGTCTAAACCTGGATGGAACCTGAAAGTGGAACATGGTGGCTGCCCTGAGGGGACATGGGAAGTCTAATGGACAAATGTCAGTAACCTGTGTAAACAAACCTTCTAAGTTGGCAAAGGAATGAATGCTGTCTTCCAGCACAATCAAGTCATGCAGGGATTGCTCATTGAAAGTCGTAGACGATCACCATTGGCAAGGCCAGAGGATAGCCACAACAGCAACTTTCAGGAGGGCTTTCCAGGAGGCATTAAAAGCCACCACCGCATGAGCTCTTGCCAATGTCTGCATCAGGGCTGAAAGCCTGTCCAAAGCATTCTCCTAGGCCTCCAGAATGGTCTGCTTAATCTATGATGATATCATATTTTGGTAGACCTGTTCCTCTCTGGACTTACTCAGGGGCAAAAAGAGGGCAGCCCTCTGATACCTGGCACCATCCATGTGGGAGAGATACCAATGCAGAGCTCTCATTAGGCACAAGGTTCTTTCCTCAGCAGGTAGAGCCCTCTAGATGGCACAAATGGTAAAACCCCTTAAGACTCTAGATGGATCTTTAGCCACTTGGCTCTTCACAAAGAAGCCGAAGTGAGGTCTCAGTGTCACGTAGGAGTGGTTAGGCAACCATTGGATTTAGTAATGCACCAGAGCATGGTTGTTGCTGCTTCTAGCCCCAGAGGCAAGTGTTAAGAGAAAACAAGTTTTCCATGTTCAGCACTTAAGGTCCACCCTTCAGGGTCCCTCTAGGCTCTTAAAAGGCCACTTTTTTCATCAGGGTTGTGGGGGGGGGGCACAACTACAGGAGCTAAAGGGCGCTTTTGCTCACTACAGCTAGACACCACCACAATATAAGTTACTGTCTCTGATACCCGGATGTTTGACCTAAGGTCTTGGACCTGTGAGCTCAGGGAATCAACTGGTGCTTTGGGATACTTGGACATTCCACCCGAGGTCACAGACCTAGGAGCTCCAGGAATAGTCCAGGGTTCTGGGATGCCCAGACGGGGACCTGTACATACCCATTGTAGCTTCACTGAGGCTGTCTCGGGTTCCAAGCACTTCGATTGAGATGTCCGCCCTGGATGCTCCAGGTGGTGCTCAGCTTGCCTACTAATACATGGATATGAAGTAGCCAGCATAGAGGTGTTATTGTTGCTGGATCAGATCCATTTGCAACTGTTGGCTCTTGGCCATTGCTTCCAAGACTGCTGAGAGTCTCGGATCAGTGGCAGAGGAACCTATGGTTGTCAGCTTAGGTGGCACCCAGTGCTCAAGAACATTCCGCGTGGATCCTTTGTGGCCAGACTTGTGAACATGCTGCTTTCTATCCGTGTCTCCCACGGATCTGGGTGAAGGAGCAGGGACCACCTGAGCCTGTTGCAAGCAGCATGGCTTCACTCTTCCTTCTTTGGTGGCATTGCTGGGGTGGATGAATCGGCGGAGTCAGGCTCGATGGCCTGGCTTTTGGTGGCATGCTAACACCTAGCTCTCTTGCTCTACTTGCAGGACACCTCTTAGAGGAGCCACTTGACATCTCTCCACCTAGCACAAAACCTATATTGTCACAACAACACATGCAGCCAAGCTGTTGGCAACAACGATAACAGTGCTGATGGTCATCCCAGGCTGCTATGAAATGGTTCCGTGAGTCCATCTTCTGCCTTCTATCCAACAAGGAACATGGTGAGACAGTCTCTGGCTCCACACTCACAGCATGCTGCCAAGCAGTCATTGCCTGTGAGCCACTGTTCTCCCTCTGTCTGTGATCCAACTGGCCAGATGCCATCTTGGGAAATATCAGTTTTGAGCCATGACCAGCCCTAATTCCTCAATTCTTCGAGAATCTTCAGCTCAAATAAAGGCAGTTCCTATCTCAGAAGAGACTACGAGAGCTTAAGAAACAAATTCTGCAGTAGGGGTAATGTGCATAACACTAAAACAGTTTCTCTGGACAAAAGTTAATGAAGCAAGTCAGAAATGTCTCCCAGGGAGCAGGGAAGAAGACGGATGTATGTGCAGCAAAAATCACCCCCTTGCTTTCACAGGAACTGAGTGGTGACCAGGATCAGCAGGTCTTCAGAACAATCAAGTTCCCACTCATTTGTCTTGGGCATTGTTCCAGACACTGAGGTTTAGGCAGTGGTGGTCGAGAGGTAACGTTAGGTGACTAATGGTTAAATAAGGGGAAGGGATAAATGTTTATCTGTGCAACGTCCAGAATATGTACCCATTTGCAACATGTGATCATTAATAATTGAGAAATATGTAAATTCTACAAGTGCATCAATATTTGTGTTAAAGATACACATGAAAGAGAACGCACTTCACTGTTATTATCCTAATACACACTGGATTGCCCAAAATAATATCATGCTGGTGGCATTGCTTTAAGAGTAGGCACAAGAAAATTATAATACATACTCATTATACATTTCCCTATGGGACCCAAATATTACTGCAGGACAGTGAAACTAACGATGCATATAAGTACTTCAGGACATGTGAACAATGCATTTTGTGATCCAGATGGGCCACAAGTCCTAAGATGTTCTCACCAGGGAAAATGGATGACCATGCATATCAGATTAATTAGCATAAGTAAACCTTATGGAATGGAGCAGTGATCTTACCTATAGCCCGGTTAGCCTTTGAAGTACTCCTAGCAAGAAAGTTCGAATTATCAAAGAGGTCATGTCTTGTATTCTGTACGAAAGACATCCATCAAAGAGAGCTGTATACAGCTTAACACAGCAATTAAAGTATGAAAATCCTCCTTACTATAAGCGACATATCTTTTCATCATTATTAGCATGAAAATGCTTTAAACGTTACAGGTAATGTTATTCTTTTGCAATGTTCCATCAACCAAAGACTATGAAAACAGCAAATATTCAGATGGATTACTAAATGGGGTAGTGGCAGTCCTTTTCACATAAATCGACCATAATGTTTGCACAAAAATTTCATGTTGTATATACTGCATAGTAAGAAAAGGTGTCAAATTACAATAAGCATAAATGTAATGATAACACTATATGAATAACCTAAATGCGACAAACACATAAGAGAATATATCTATATGCAAAAAAAAAATGCATTTTTGACATTCTCTGGAATATTTGACATTCATACCTTGGCAAATTGAAATCTTTATTCTTTCTGCCCCCCCCCCCAAGAAAAACATCAGCAATAAAGAAAATGATGTCTCAAAAAAAAAAAAACGTGACGATATAATTCAGGGCAAATAAGCAAGTGTGTGTGTGTGTGTGCATGTGCAAGCGTGTGTGATTTGTGCATTAACAATAAACAGAGAGACCAAATTTTCTACTTTTGGCGCCTTTTTCGGATGATGGAAACACGTTTAGCAAGAAAAAAACAAGTTTGCAGCCAGCTAGATATGGCGGAGATGATAAAATTTCTGCATTACAACACACAAATATTTCTTCTGTTGAGTAATCATCAACCAGCATAATGAAGAATATGATGGTACACTTATCAATAATTATGGAGTGAACATCCTGATCATTGTATCACATAGCTTATGATATTGGGTGTGATGGTGAATGCATGTATTCAAAATGGTGGAATTTGTTATTATCATTTATTGACTCCTTTTATGCATACAATGTCTGATTGGTCGCTTGGATGGTAGCTCTTGTTTTCTTCCAAATCCAGGTAATACTCGACAGAGTGACTGAGAATTACAATACCCAAATTTTTTATATATCTGGGTATTTACTTTTAATATTCTACTATGTTCTAAAGGTTTGTCGATTATAATAGTCCTGTTTCTGACCTGCTACTTCTTTGCAACTTGGTTTTACTGTCTTTTAGTTGGCATCTGTGTCCATCCGTTATAAGTAAATAAACAGCCTTTGTTGTACCTCATTACAATATCTTCTCAAATATCACAATTAGTCTCCTCACACAACGTCTATCCAAGTTCTTGAGAAATAGGCACAAGAGAAGCTAACAGCTAGCATGTCAATATAAAAAATGATATAACCATAAACCGCATATCTACAGCCAGGCAAGTATACACATTTCCATATCAAAGATCACACTGATCATTTGAGCGCTCAATTAGTGCAATTTTTATTTTGGGATAAAATAAAAGGTCATGTGTACTCGCTGCTATGGTGGGTTTCAGGTATTTCTACTTAATAAAAACAACAGTCTCTAAAAGAAACAAAAAAAAAAAAAAAAAACTGAATTGACAGGGCTATCGAGGCAATATACCACGATATTGTCTCCAGCAATTCGAAGCTCTCATCAAGAAGTGCCTGAACAAGAAAACATTAGGCCCTAATTGATTTGTACTTTGAAGAAAAGCTTAGAGCCCCAGACTGGGTCTATTGATTTGTACTTTGAAGAAAAGCTTAGAGCCCCAGACTGGGTCTACAAAGGATTAAACATGAGAGTCTGCTTCTATGAAACTAATTAAAAAACCTCTTATGGTAAATTTTCCTTATAAAATTAGTCATTAAAGTTCTGGTGCACTGTGAGAAAAGTCAGTGGAACCACAATGCCTGGAAACTTATGCAATGCAGTAAACATGTCATTGATAAAAGCCCTACAAATATTGAAATTGCAATAAATTGTTTTGAAAGGCATGAACAAAACTATGGGAGAAAAATATTAAAAAGCACTAATATAAAGACACTTTTCCTGACCCCTTGTGGTTTCTTTCTCGGCATATATAAACTAATTTCTTGGTGCAACCTTGAGGGAAATAATGCCTGTCAGAGCCATCACATAATGCTGGTAATTTCTGACTTGGGTGTCCAAACGAACTGATATTTGATCCTTCGACGTTAAATCTGTGGTGTGCATGGCTCACGTGTCAACGAGAACATGAATTTTTAATAGCTGAAAATGCTAATATTGACATGCTTAACAGTTACATTTGCCATTGCGAGACTCTTCAGCATTATTATGCTCCACCATAGAACCGAATTACGAGTTCCATTTGAGCATGGTTGGTATTTAATTATTGCTTATTTTCAATTGTTTATGGTAAGTATTGTTCTTTGCTCGTTATTCTGTAGAAAAATTAAGGGTAGCTGTCTTCAAAACATCAGTTATTGACTGCTTGACTCAGTTTTTGCCACATTTGTAAAATGGAATGATGGAAGGTACCAGTTCTGCAATTTTACAACCGTGCTAACTGATCGCTGGGGCTCTTCAAACTGCTGTGATGAGGAACAATCACACATTAGTGACAGCACTTTTTACAATGTGATGATGAAATGCAGAGTCAAAGGCAGGGGTTTTGCCACTAACCCTGTCATATGAACTCCCACTAACCAATTATTCCCCCTGTCTGCTTCTCCGTGGTACCCTGGGCAGCACACTCAATTTCTCATGGCAAGGTTGTCACATTGTATCCTCGAGGTAAGTGAAGCTAAAACCAGCATCACAATGTAACTGATTATGTTACAAAAGACTGGGCATTTACTCAATTGTCAAAAGTACAGGCCTGTAGAACGCCAATTTGAATGTCAAAGGTTTTCAGGCATCCTATATATTCCCGTGTTTCTCATGTGATGCGGTTATATCAGGATTTTTGGGGGGTGTTTTCTTCCAACTACACAATGCATGTCTCATGCTGATACCATGCTGTCTGTTGGGACAATGGGACATGCTTATTTTGACTTCTGTGTACTTTGAAGCCACACCATATGCGAGAATGTTGACATTACATGCACTACTGTCATATTATATTGGAACAGAAGAGGGATTGAAGTTCGAGTAACGTGAACTAGCTTTGTACTTGTGTGTCACCAGTGCTCAGTATTGTCAACTCTCTATGGTCAGTTATAGGTAAATTACATAGGTATCATTATATTTTGAAATGGGGATCCCCTGAAGAAGAGGCTTTTTGGAATTGTGAATTAAGTAAGTTCTGTCAAACCAGGGAAAAATAAATATGAGTTTTTTTTAACATAAACTATTATTCAGATACCGTGCTCACCATAGGTCACTTAAGCTGGTTTCCGCAAAACAAAACAACTGGAGGGAAGAACTTCCCAAGGCTACCACCTGCTTAAAGAAAGCAAGATAATGACACGTTTGAACTGGATCACTCTAACATGGCAAAGGGCCCACTCTGGCTCGGACCTGAACATTGCCACTAAGGATGACTTAACCCCAAAATCCATCAAAGCATTTGAAGGGTTATGCTCCACTTGTGTCTTGGACACAAATCCCACATGGGCACCCTTCCTAGAAGTAGCTTACCAGATGAGGGGTCTTACCAGGCATGTATCTCATTGCACCTTGAACCAGTGAATTGAGCTGAAGGGAAGATCTCCTTGAAGGTAAGAAACCTTAGGTCGATTGAAGCCATATCTTATAGCTTGAACGAAGGCTCAGTAAAAGCCCCAAGCACCACCAAGACATCCCAGTGAGGCACAAAATTAGGCTGTACCAGATGATCCATGTAAAAACTTTTAACAAAACTGTATACAGGGGGTCCATCCTTAGACTTTGCCCTTTGGTTTTAAGGGTAAGGCCTATCCATGAAAAAGCTGTTTACAAAACCACAGAGGAAAGGTAAGCTCTGCCCCTTTGTCCTGAAGATAGCCATGCTGGCCGACTTGTAATGCTGGATGGTGCAAACCTTCAAGTGCCCTTCCACATACAGACTCAAAAGTAAAGTCCACATTCTGTTGGACAGACACCTTCCAAGGCAAACAGTCCTTAGACACACATAAAAGAAGTAAACTTGTTCCACCTTGAGTTGTTAATCTTCAGTGAAGACTGACAAAGTTTTTATCGTGCAAGTAGTTTAGCCACTCCCTTAGAATAGCCAGCTAAAGTAAGGGTCTTAACGATACTCTGCAGACATGAAGCCATAGAAGCTGAGGGTTGTGGTGGAACCTGTTGGATCTTGGTTGCCTGAGCAGTTGAGGGAGAAGAGGCAGTGACTGGGGAGGCTCTACACCCAACCCCAACATATCCAAGCACTGTTCCCTCTTTTGCTACCACAGGCCCACCGGGAGGACTTTGCATTGTTCCTGCCAAATCTTGCAAAAAACCTTCAGCTGGAGTGGGGTTGGCTGAAAGGAATACACCCACATTCTGGCCACATAATTGACTTGGCATACTTTGCTCATGCCAATTCTTCGGAAAACAGGGACAAAAAGGTGTTGATATTGTGATTATTGTTGATGGTGAAGAGACCGATGTGGGGTCAACCCCAAAGAGCCCAGATCACTGCCACTACCTGGGGATTCAATGACCAATCTGTCTGAATGACCTGCGATCAACACAAGAGCAGGTCAGCCTTGACATTGAGGCAGCCCAAAACTTGCCAACAGCAAAACCTGATGTCATACTGACGGCAGCAGAGCAGGATCAACTTGGTCAGAGAGAACAACCACTTCAACCTTGTACCTCCCTGATTGTTGATGTATGCAATCACAAGACAGTTGGCAATGATATATAAGACATAATTTTTCACGAAATTTTCTAACTTTAACAAGAGAGGTGATCTGTGCATCACTAAAAGGTAACTTTAATCAGTCAACCAACACAAATGATGATTTACCTCACAGGACGTCAGGCAAAATTAATAGGTGACTTATGCTTCAACCCACAGTGACGATTTGTTTCTCATGGGCAGTTATGCATATATATTTTTAAACGAGTTAAATGCGCCAACAAACATTGATAATCATAAATCTCCCAGAGCAAAGCAGCTATCAGGTACATTCCTCTTGCAGAAATTATTGTTTTAATCTCAGCTGACTTGTCAGTAGCTGAACTTATCTAATGGTTCTTCATCGTCCATCGTCTGCCGTCATCAGTTCACCTTTTCAACTTCTTCTCCATACCACTGGAGAGATTGCTCTCAAACTTGGTGGCAATGTACGTTGGTTGGGTAAGTCTCTACCGAGTTTCCTCAAACGGTAAAGTTCCAGTTTTTTTTCTGGTTTTATATGAATTTTAGGGGTTTTTTTTTCTTTCTTTTTTTTTTTTTTTTTGCAAATCTTAAAAAATCTTCAATGAAACCGCTCACCCAATAACCTTGATATCACACAGAAACACTCCTAGGGGCTCCTAGTTCTGAATTTGTTTTGCAGGTGGTGCTGCACTATTTTCAATTTTTAATGATTTTTTGTGTGTTTTATCTCTTTGGAAGTCTCTAGAACCGTCACTCAGATTAAGCTGAAACGTAGATGAAACATGGTGGATGAGCTCTATGTGAAAGGGTTAATCAAAGTTGTCCACTAAGAGGCACTGATGTGGATTCCTAATTTTTGACGATTTTTTTTCAATTCAGGTTCTTGTAGGGAAATGCACCTCTTGCAATGATTACCATGTAAGTCAATTGGCAGGCAGAAATTATTGTTGTTATCTCAGCTGACTTGTCAGTAGCTGAGCTTATCTAATGGTCCTTCATCGTCCACAGTCTCCCATCACCAATTCACCTTTTCGACTTCTTCTCCCAAACCACTGGAGAAATTGACCTCAAACTTGATGGCAATGTACGTTAGGTAAGTCTCTACTAAGTTTGCTCAAATGGTAACGTTCCAGTTATTTTGTGGATTTTATATGAATTTTGGGGGTTTTGTTTTGCTTTGTTTTTGTTTTGTTTTTTATTCTGTTTTTTTATTTTTTGGCAAATCTTTACAAATCTTCAATGAAACTGCTCAACCAATTGCTTTGATATTACACAGAAATACTCCTAGGGGCTCCTAGTTCTTAATTTGTTTGGCAGGTGGCGCTGCACTTTTTCTATTTTTTATGAATTTTTATGTGTTTTCACTTTTTTTTGACGTCTCCAGAACCGTAATTCAGATTAAGCTGAAACGTAGATGAAATATGGTGGATAAGCTCTACGTGAAAGGATTAATCAAAGATGTTCGCTAAGTGACACTGATGTAGATTCTTAATTTTTGACGATTTTTTTTTTCAATTCAGGTTCTTATAGGGAAATGCACCTTTTCCAATGATTACTATGTAAGTCAATGGGCATTCTGATGCTAATTCACATTTCGACTTCTTCTCCCAAACTGTCCGACAGATTCACTTCACACTTGGTGGCAGTATACCTGGTCTCTACCCAATTTTGTTCTAGTGTACACGGTCCAGTGATTATTGGAATTTTTTATTCTTTTTTTTTTTTGATTTTCTTTGGGCCATATCTTAAAAAACAATCTTCTCTGCAGAGCTTACTGCTTTGAAATTGCATATGGGCACGTCTTTGGACCGCCAGACCTTAATCTGTTCAACAGCTGAGAGTTTTCTGTGTTTTTTACGAGTTCTTTTGCCTTGAGGTCATTTTCAACTTGTCGAAAACTATCACTCAAATTGTCAAGAAAGTCATGAAAATGTGCCTTGTAAAAGGGGTAAACATTTTTTTTACTGAGTTAAGATACTCTTCATCCCGATTTTTAACCATTTAAAAAAAACCTGCTTGTTGGTTGATGCGTGGATTCTATTCATTACTTTGTCAGTGAATGGGGACTTTAATGGAAATTCACATTTTACACTTCTCCTATAAACCATCAAGCAGATTTACTTGTGAGTTGCTGGAGTGTATCTTGGATGGGCCCCTTCCATTTTTGTTCATATGGTCACGGTCCAATGAATTCTTGATTTTGTTGTTGATTTAGGGGGCAAAATGTGAAAAATTCTGATCGAAAAGCGACCAGGCAACTGCTTTGTAATTGCATAGGGGCACTTCTGGGGACTCTTGGACCTTAATTTGTTGAACAGGAGGTGCTATGCTTTTTCTATATTTTTAATGATTGGAAAGGGGATATGTACATGTTTGCAAAAGTGACCATGGTTTGAAGCACAGGCAACCTTGATATTGTAATTCACAGGAGCACTTCAGTCTGTGCATGTAAGGTCAGCTGAGCACAAGACTGTCACAGTCCTCTTGTTGGTAAAGTCTTGTGTATACAAAATTGTGACCAGAGACAGACAGCCCAAAATAACAACGGAGTCCTGAGTTTGTGTATCACCATCTGGTAACACATCTGAATGAACAATTTTGCAGTTTAACTGGAATGTCAATGTGTTTTCGTCAGAATGCCAATACTCCGGCCTTTTTTCATAATATTTTCTGTGACGAACATTTTTTTGCATTGTGAAAGTATATGACCTCATATTTCTTCTCTAGATTGTCGCCTATGAGTTTGCTGTTGGGCACTTCTTGTATCACCCTGTATTCGCTTGGTGCCCGTGTCTTCTGCTTCTTTCAGGCACTGCAAGTTCTGCTTCTCCTTTTTCAACACTTTTATATTCCTCCCGATAACTCTCGAAAAAGAAGAAATCAACTTTTGTTTACAAAAAAAAGTAGGAGAACATATCTAGGTGAATACGAAGTTGAAAGTATCTAAGGGTCCCCTGTCCCTTGTAACCAAGATAACAGGGTCCGTGAGTTAAATTTCTGTGATATAAAACCGGAAGAACTTAAAAAAACATGGAGCTGCAGCTGAGAATACATGCACTATTCTCAAATACATTTCAAAACAACATTGCTTTAGATAACACTCGAACGATTTCCACGCATATGCGTCAATCACAATAGTTTTCCACGGGAAATATTTGGTATTCTCTCGCAAAATCTGTAAATCCTAGTTATTCTCGAAAAAACAAATCATTTACTGCCTAATGTTCAAAGAATAATAAGGCTAAATTGTAGCTGGAGCAACAAAGATTTCCTTTGGAGTCATGCTGGTGGAATAAACCTGTGATGTTTTAATAACAATATTTAAGAGAGATATTCAGACAGTTTGAAAATGGGGCACTTGCCATTTCAGCACCATTTCACGGGTGGGTTAAGCTGAGACTTAGACTCAGACTCAGAACTAGACAAAAGATGAAGATTCCAATGAGCAAACATATACCCATATATTAGAAACAAGACTTGGTAGAAACATACAAAGTACACATATAGGCGGCTTACCAAGAACAAGCTTGCTGGGTGGATGACCCTAAGTGGTATCCGCTATCGTTAGGGCTACCACGCAAGTTGTTTGAAACATTTATGGTCTAAAATTTACAAAATCCATCAAAGGTTGTCGCTTAATTTTTTTAATCCGTCGAAAACAGTGTGCAATGAAGCAATTCAGTTTCTGAAAACGTAACAATTTGCAATGGTACAGCTCGAGTGTGTACAGCTTTTAGTGAAGCACAGGATCAACAGTTAGTAGATATCATAAAAAAGGTATATCCTCGGCTGATATGATCAATCCTTAAAACGTAATAATTTGTTGAGGTTGATCTACGCAAGAACCTAATTAATCATTTCTGTTTCGGTCGGGAAACGGTTGAATACCGAAACCAAATAATACATTACCATCACACAATAGCCAAATGTACGCGGATATTAAATTAAGATGTGTCTAAACTCTCGAACCAATTGGCTATAATTTAAGAGTAGTCAAACATTTGGTCGTCGCACACAAAATCGTCTGAATGTAAGAGGGAGAGATTACATGTTTTGATTCCTTTATTTTCATCAGAGGCAAGCACAGCAAGCATTCAATCAACTGTGGGAGCCGAGACAGATTCACAGCCAATAGTAGCTTACATTGCAGGAACTTTTATGGCGATGGTGGTTATATGCACAGGAAACATCCTGGTTATCTGGGCAATAGCCAAAGTCCGAGACTTACGAACAACAAATAATGTTTACGTGGTTTGTTTGGCAGTTGCGGATCTCCTGGTGGGATTTTATTGTCCTCACCAAATCGTTTTATTGACCAATCCTGCTCTTAAGAAAAAAATGGCATTATGTTTGCACAGATATTGTGCAGTCATAGCCCCGGCAGTGGCCTGTGCGCTTTTCCTGTTGGGTGAGTAGTAATAGGAGTAATAAAAAGAAAAGATATTCATACGTCACTTTGGTCATGTGCCCCCCCCCCCCTTGCAACAAGGAAGTTGACAGGAAGGAGGGGACATTCATGGATTTTGCATTACAAAATGCGTTTCTGCGTTATAAAAAACAGTCTGAGAAAAAAAAACTCAAGAAAAGTCATTTACTTGGTACAAAACATAAAACAAATTCCTTTGTTGAGCAAAAAATTTGTAATTTTTAGATCTTTATGTGAGAAAACTGTTGCAAGTGCCTTCTCAGGGTGGAGGCATAGTTCTGTTTCCACGTAATTAGCAAGAATATGTCTGCAGTGACTTGATATTTTGTATTCATATTGAGGCTCTGCATTTATAAGCAGAACCTCACTTATTTAGCTAATTCATCATTTGACACGTTCATGTTTATTCATTGTTATGTGGGTTTTCTTTGGTGAATATTTAGCTTAAACAAAGAGCTACTACTCAGAGAGACATATACGGGTACAGCCTCCGAGACATATTCTACGTAGTAACCCGCTGAAGACCCTTAATTTATTTGGGCTAATACAACCTTTGTCAAAAGTCTAAAGACGAACGTGACAAATGTACTTCCATGTGTACACAGGTTCGACAGTGACACTTTAGTTTATGGAGTGTAGAGGGTTCGGACTACGGAATCGGCATGACTAAGAGGAAGTGGTTCTGGACGAAAAAGACGCAAATACAATCAAACAAAAGAAACGGTTACCAAAATCAAAATAATATCATATAACATGTTATAGCCTATGCACTATCTGACTGAGCAACGATAGCGGGTCAATCAGCGAGTCAACCGCGTTCCATGACCCGCTTTAGCATTACAAACCAAAGGTCCCGGAAGAAGCCGCCAATCAGCTGACGTACCCCCTATCGCCGATCCATCAATGTGCTTTCTAATGATAATGTAGTTGTCAGAATCCGCAGAGACATACTATTTTAAAGTGTTGAAAGTTTCTATAATCAAATAAAACCTGCCTTATTTTTCATCTGAATACATGAAGAAAGGGGGATTCTTGGACAGTAACACACTTTCGACCACAATGAATCATCCTCTTCAAATCATCATTAGATTTTGCTTTAGAAGAGCCAGGTGATTCTTATTTCCACTGTATTTATTTTTAATTTGTATATGCGACCAGAATCCAAAATTTATAACTCCTTGTCCAGATACTTCCGCAAATAGTACAAGTGTTAACTTGAGCAAGGTTTGATAAAAATAATATTTTGTTTGCACATACACATATATAAAAATGGAGGGCGACGTAAGTACTGTCGCAAGGCTTATCCGTTTTTAAGCTTTGTCGATACGTTTCTAAGCCACTTACAGACTCCATTTCCTGAACATGGGATCCTCAATATCACATTTCCATATTTCTGAAATATCAATCAGATATTTTAGGCCCACGGCAGATCCCAACATCATACAGCTACCGAAACTCGAGTGTCTTAGTAAAAAGGGACAATTTAGAAGTACGTATGGTTTGTTTACATGTATCATCCAAAAGACTTAAACTGCTGCGGAATGACACCCAAATTAGACACATTTATCGAGTTCAGTTCCTTCTAGACTTGTTTTCATTGAAGTCGGTTTTTTTCTGTAAAGTGTTCGGCAAAGTGCGGAAGGGGAATTATGCTATGCAGATAGGATTTGTATAGGCACATTTGTTTCACATGGATTGTGAAGGAAGTCATGCAGTGACTTATCGAATTACTTTCCATCCCAAGATATTGATGTGTTCTTCATACCTTGTCTATGGTGGAGGAAACCGAAGATCTCGGGAAAAAAACACCGTGACGGTAAAAAGCAACGGGGGTTGCTTTTGTGTGTGTTATACTATACAATTTTAGTTTGTAGCAGTGTACTCCTGGTTTGATAATAGTTTATGGTGTCCCGATTTCAAATGCTTATCTAAACGATCTTTTCTCACTTAACTCCCACTTATTCTCTGACTCTTATATTGCGATGTTCAATATATATCAAATGAGGCCATGACTCAATGAAACGTTGTATCTCGTTTTTATAAGGGTCCCCCTAAATTATATGGTATATTTTTACTGTAGTGACTTCTGCATAGTTATTGCAAAACAGAAATCCCAACAAAGAAAAAGTACCTAGTTCTCTTTGGCTTATAGGCCATCTGATATCACATAACATATAACAAAAGCACATTCGTACTCGTATTAAAGCTTGGATCTTATATGATCATATTACCCGATACCCATAAGGCATGCCAACTTGTTCTTTTGACTAAGTGCAACTTGACAGTAACTTCAATGAAAAGGGTCAACAGACTCGTATTCAGCCGTGTGGAACAGAAGCCCACAAAAAATAATCTCTCAGCAGATACCATTTGACTTACTGTTCACCTAGCATCTCCCAATGTATTGAAACATAAATATTTTCTTCCAAACCTGCGTATAAGTACCTAGCTTGAATTTTATATACGGAAGAGAGAAGCCGGGTCTACATATGTACACACATCCACATCCGGAAGTGTTAATAATGATCTCCAGATGTACACACATCCACATCTACTCAATGATATATTGAAAGTTTTGCAGAATCTCTGTTAGGTGAGGTGGGTCTCTAACTTCGAGCCTGTTAGGACAGGCTGTTCTAATAGCGGTGACACCATTACGTGTCAATACCGATATCTTATTAAAAAACCGTCCAAATCTTGACAAGTAAATCAAAATGAACATCACCAGATATAACAGCAAGACTTGAATAGCCATCAAGCAATACATTATTCATTACACATCTAAAGAGGATGTCAGATATATAATGACTGTCTTAAAAGATGAAGCTTACAACAGTTTTATGGAAGCTGCACCGTAAACACGAGCAAACAAGAACAACCCATGATCAAAACCGTTCAATCATCAAACAAACCAGGTCAAAATCCAAACGTTCAAAGACGACCTACCAACAAATTCATGATATTTAAGAAAGAAGGGTCGATTTTATAATGACGCGGGTGATTGAAGCTGGCATTGTGAGCGTGACACTCGCCAGTGCGACTCATCCGATGTCAGCTTCAATCACCTGTGTCATTATGCCATAACACACACAAAGGCAACCCTCGTTGCTTTTTTTTTACATCTTCCCCTTAATTTTTCTATTCGATTACATGTACTTATAACATAAAGTTGAGAGACAGACCGGAAACTGATTTGGCCAGCATGTTAAAGTGTTGAGTTCCGGAAACCCAGGTAGGCGGGACACATGTGGTATGGTCCGACAACACACAAGGCTCATGTGTTATGGTCTCATAGCACACACCAGGCTCTCTCCTATACTTGCAATGTTAAAAGTTAGATTGAATGTAAATATTTTTTTATATATCTGTAAACGAATACGAAATTGAGTATGAAGGGAAAACATCTCTCTCTTGACTTGAGACACGTACCAACAAAAGTTAGTGGTAGTTTAAATCGATTTGGTACATAGGTACTTGCGCAATTTGCAGGTGTGATTCATCATCAGGACCCGTCATCTTGACTGACCAGTCCCTCCAGGGCTGCTAACGTTATCAGAATGTCCCACTAAACGGGGGGGGGGGGGGGGTGCACTTACAAATTAAATAACTTCGATTGGTTGTTGAAACGTACTACCATAAAGGATGTCTTGTCATCCGTCTGTCTGTTGTCTCTGCACAATTCACGTTTGCTACTTCTCCAAAACCATTGGTCGTAATCCGCTTTAAAGGTGCTGGGGAGCTCCCATAGATAGGCTCTACCCTGTTGTTCCAATGGTTATGCTCCAGTAATTGGGGACTATTTATGTTTCTCTTGTTCCTTATGTTTTTGCAAAATCCAAACAAGTCGCCACTTGACTAGTTACTTTGACGTTACACAGGGACACTACCCCTATATCCTAATGTTTTCAACAGGTAGCACTGTGGATTTTAAAATTTTTGAATGAATTTGTGTTGTTTCCGTATATTCAACAACTTTAACGAAACCACAAGTTGGATTTTCTTCAAGCATGGCAGAAATGCAGCTTGGCATTACAAATACGCAATGAATTCACTGAAAACATGTTACTTATCGATGTTTTCCCTACGGAAAACCCATAAGCTGACTTCCAGGTCATTTACCACCTCGACACACCCATCATGTGTCATGGCAACGTTACTGTTAACCCACAGATTTTTTTTTGAAAACATGATTTTTTTTTCTGTTAAATAAATCGGCCTTATTCTTAACAAGGGCATAGTTTTAAATTTGAGCTGAACAGAAAGTAACTTACAAAATACCCGTCTTGTGCAGTCTGTACCCTATCTTGGTGGCAGATCAGCATACTGCGTCCATCGTTTTACTAACATTAAATGCTCAAAGGTGACCCACCTTTTATTTCTTCCTCACTACCTTTCTACTTGTTACCACCCTCCACATTTCGCCATTTAAATGTATGCCAATTCAGTTATTTTAATGTAATTTTGATACATTTTTCCTGAAAGAGCAAACGATAAATTCCAGATGCCTTCCTATTTACCACCCTTTTTCATTCAGCTCCTTGGAAAAATCCTTTCTTACTATTTTGGGTATGAAAAATAAGGGCCAACAACTGATGTGTAATGATGGTGTTTATGGTGCAAAAAAACAACAGACTTTAGAAAAAAATTTTTCGCATACAATCAAAAGGAATAAATAATTTGAAAAGCAATTAAATCAAAATAAATATAAAGGCTGGCCTTTGTTTTTTGCATAATTGGATGGCGATAAGCTCCTCAAACGTACCCACTTCAGACATGATTATGTCTGGGGTTTCATGTATTTTCCTGAATTTACGCCTGTTTATGCAAAGCTCCCGGCACTCGAGCTTTTGCACCTTTACAGTGCAAAGTATTAGATTTTTCGTAGCACATATGTAGACTAATTACACATAGGTAGGACTTTCAAAAAAATATTTGGCTTTCAATAGAAATCGCGTTCGTTGAATTGCCGTGAACACATATGTCAAGACTCGAACAATTTGGTTGACCTTCACAGAACATTAATCGTCTGCACAGACTGAAAATATACTTGATGCAAAATATATCTGAACGGTTTTTCATGTCTCTAAATAATCCTTTGCGACATGTGGCATCACTTTTTATTGGTGCTGTTAGGACCGAGGACAAGGTTTCATTACGGGGGACAGAACTAAATATTACCGTATCCGCCACGCATTGACATGTTGGCCCTAAGTGCACTTTTTTGCTGGACAGACCTATACACATAATTATTTAGATAGATGCTTTATTTATACACGTATGTTTTATCAAACTAAAACTACATTCACATAGGAAAATTTATCAATTCACGAGATCCACGCGTGGAGATCCGACCACTTTATAATGTCATTACTTAAGCGAAACAACCCCATATCGTCATTACAATTAAGCTAAAGCTTTGTTCGTGCTTGAGTGTTAATTTAGGTACTTAATGTGGAATCACACCCCTGACAAATAAGCACAAAATCATGTAACTTTTTTGTCCCCAAACCCTGTCCAGAATGAATAATAATGATATAAAACGGAACCATGGACGGCTGTTTTCAAATTATTTTCTATATATAAACAAACATTTAAACCAATGAGAATGATAACGTCCATGTTAATGTGGATGGACATGATGCTGGGTGATGCTTGTGCTGGCAGTGACGGCGATGGTGGCAATGGCAGGAGTACTGTACATTGGGGAATGACGGAAATGTCTTCGACCCTGGAATTTGTTATACCCGGAGCGCCCGTTTTAGACTAGTCACAAAATTACTTGCTTTGGACCTTTGCATCCTCCAACAATAATAAGAGAAAAAAAATAAAAACACAGAACAGTTTGAAAATGAAAGTGATACTCCTCCGTAGCACACTCTGCGAAATGAGTCATTGGCTTTCTTTGGATGCACTTGGGGAGAAGAAATCTTTTGCTCGCATACCTAAAGTATTTTACCCATATGATACGGAGTTCAGTCTCACACCGCCTTGTATTGGTGTACAGCCAATTGTCAATATGAGGCAGCTTTAAAACGCGTTGCATGTGTCATGAATGTGAACAAACATGTTTGCTGGGGACTGCCTTTTGCAGCAAAACTGTAGCTGTCACGTGGCTACTATGGAACGCCATTCATAAGAACGCGGAGCAAGAAGCTTGCTTGCAGTTTTTGTATATGAATATGAGCTGGTGTTTATGAAAATCGGTCTCCTAAAATGGCATCATCGGAGAATCTTGTGTTCATTCAGAACATGTTTTGGTGAATTAAATATAAAAAAATAGATATGTGAGAAAAAAGTCATATAAGCCTTGCATGTGGGAGTGTGTTGGGACACTCGTTGGGTCAATATTCGGTTTTCGCTCAAAACCGTGTCCGAACACCATCCGAAATGCTTCTCCACACAAGATTCTATTATAACCAATGCCATATTATTCTTAACGACATTTATATATTTAACACATGGCGACGATTAAGTCAAACTAGCAGGCAGGCAGCTATGACTTACATGTTTTGTGCTCGACGATAACTTACAACAAAAATATATTTATTATTTTTGTTTTATGCTGTTGAATGAACTTTGCAAATGAATATGTGAATTAATTATGCATAAGCACAATCTACATAGGCAATTTCCGGGTAGGTAATGAATTACAAGCAGCTTTTTCATTTGTTATTTTGATGAATATATGGCTCATTACTATGGCAGGCCGTTTTGATATTTAGCAATACTACAAAATCATTTAGTAATATCTCTAAATATTAAGTGATATCTCCAAATATATAGCCATGTTGTTTAATGATTTAGAGGTATTGTCAAATCATTTAGTGATATCCCTAAATATGTACGATTTAACGATGATTTAGTGATATTGCTAAAATCATTTGGCGATATCGCACAATAATATATTTAGTGATATCGCGAAATCATTCAGCGATATCACCATATGTATTTCCGTTTCCAGTCCCATTTTTGTCCAATATGGCTGCTGATTTGGAGGGAAAGGCGATAGCTTCATCGTCCCAAACTGTTCTGTTGAGAATTGATTCTCTTCTCCGGCGTTTTTTATAATCATGCTGCAAAGACACTCAATGCTGACTACTAATTTTGTCGTCAAACTTTCCAGTTAGGCTTACAGGTCCAAATGCTTGCTTCTTCGTGCCAAACACTATACAGACACAGTACAGTTACCCAGTATACACCGCTTCACTAAAGAATGATTGAGCAATATCATGAAATACAGGTCTCAGTGGACGATATCTCTCTCTCAAAAAAAAGCATTGTGTATGACGGGCTAACTTGTTTGTTCTGCTCTGAAACTTATCTGAACTGGAAACGATCTTTGAGATACAGACCCAGTGCCACTGGATTGAAAAAATATATCACACTTTGATGCAGCTGTTGAGGTTTTTTGTAGGATAAATCTTGAATTTCACGCAAAATGACAGGAGCTTTTGAAAGGTTTCTGAGTTCACAACAAAGAAGCTGGTCTAAGCTCATCTCATCGTGTAAAATATTTTGCAAGAGAAGTCCGCATGAACTATGCATCAGCATCTTTGGACCTATTCAAGCCCAAAGAAATTAGTTGTCTTCCCGGGGAGTAATAAATGTTAATTACAGACATTTGCGCCCCTTGCATCACTAATGTATAGAAGAGTTTAACTAAATGTGGTATGGACATACATAGGCCCAGTTTTTTCGTTGTCTACAACGCAGTTTTACTGAATTTATTTATTATTTATTTTATTTATTTTTTTGCAGGTATAGACAGACTAGTGGCAGTGGTGAAACCGTTGCAGTACCCCAACATAATGACGAGGCAGGTGGTGACATCTATTGTCGTCGGGATGTGGATGTATTCCTTCGTGTTAGGATTTCTGCCAATAATGGGCGTTAACGAGTGGAAGCCAGGAATGGAGTGCGACTTTATGAAAAATTCATCATATTTCTTCGTACTACTTATGATAATACACACGATAGTGGTCCTATGCATTATTGTTATAGTTTATGGAATACTTTTTCGAATAGCTTTGAAGCAGTTGAAACTAATTAAAATACACATATTCACGGACAGAAAACAGAGAGCTCCAAAAGATAACTGGCTGGTGTCGTCTATTAAACTAAGGAAGGATCTGAAAGCCACGAAGACCTTTGCACTGGTTGTTGGGGTCTACTCAGTTTGTTTTCTCCCTTACGCAGTTATTGCAGCAATTGAACTACAAAACCGTTGCCATAATAACCGGGTCATTATTCAGGCACGATTCTTTTTATTCCTCCTTGGCACATTAAACAGTGGTATGAACCCCATCATTTACGCACTAAGGATTAAAAAGTTCAGACAGGCTTTTTCACGGGTGCTATGCTGGCAGAAGAGGTCAGTGGGTGACGTGCCGTGCTAAGACGCTAGGAATTTATAGGGCCTACCTTTTTTGTCAACCATCCTTAAATCTCGTCACGGCTAAAATTGATTCTTTTGTCGTCACAACAATAGTGTTAAACAGGGTGCCATTTGTCTCCGATTTTGTTTACAATTTATTATGATGTATTATTTATGAAATTAAGGAACGATGGGTTGGGCTGTCAT
>OZ026616.1:73652916-73777916 GCA_964020975.1 Hermodice carunculata
ACATAATCCCACCAAGTTTCACCAAATTCTGTCAAGTCCTTCAAGACTTATCGCACGGAAACCAAGTGTTGAACAACCTGAACAACAACAAGAAGCAGAAGAAGCGGAAGAAACCGGCACTAAAACAATATGTCCCCCGGCTTCCACCGGGAGACATAAATAGCAAAGCATGTGGGGTGGATAACATCCCAAACGGATTCTTAAAGTATGTTGGTCGGTCATTGTATACTTGACTGGTAAGTCTGGTCAATTGATACGAGTTAATGGGACGTTTTCCCGACCATTGGTACACAGGTAGTTTAAAAAAAGGGAAAATATTGCACCAAGCAGGTTTCCGTGAATATTTGGGAACCTACCATGTTTTAACTATCACATCTAATTATAATGGTTTCAATTCTGATATTGAAAGACAATGTATATCATATTTAGGATCAAAGAGGATGATTTTCGAGGATTCCATGGCGCATATCCCAGATTTCACCGCATAAAGAATCGCTTTTTGTCATAAAGGGTCTCTACGCTATGAGCAAAAGTATTTACGCTGTGCAGATGATGTGTGTCTATAAGCTGATAGCGAGGCATGTCAGAGAGAATGTTAAATAGATTCATAGAACGTTAGTAGATTCACTTGCAACAAAGTGGAACATTAGGTTGAATGATAAAAACTCCAGCTGATGAGACTTGGCAAGCGTATCAATCGTAACTAACAGGAGGCTAAAAATATGGTAATATAGTTACTTGCTATAAAGACCTAGTCACTATATTATTACAAATCCTAGGAGACATCTTCATACGATTGTGCGCTTAAAGAATGAGACAAAGCGTTTAAGAAGTGACATGTGTAGTATAATGCTACATAATGTCCCGTATAGGGGGAACTTTACGGATTGATTGATCTGATTACATGTTGATTGATTAATTGGATATGGGTTAATTGATATGGATTGATTCCCCGCTAAGTGGGGACTGTGTTTAATTGATTATACGGTAGCAGGCAGTTATAAGATCAATTATCGATATCTGATCGATTGGAAAATCCTTTCCTTCCTCCCAAAACAGGCCAAAAGCCTGGGATATATAGGCACGGTTTCGTATTGTTATGGTTTGTCCATAAGTCACAGCCAATTTAAATTTTAGGCAGTCAGTGTGTACCATTGTGCTCGATTAAACCTGTCAAATACAAATATTCCTTTTACAGAAATTTCCTGCTGGTTGTTTCCATCTCATTTTCATTCTATCTTGTTTAATAATTTCAGGGATAGTGTTGACTATATGGGGATATTCTATCTAGTTCCAACAAATGCTTGTCATGGATTGAGACTAATAGAATGTTGTAAGGCGAAGTATAAGGGATCGTGTTGGAGTTGGAGTTGGGTCATATTTCGGTGTTCGGGAGGTAAGACCGAGGGAAGCCCGAGAAAATGTATCAACGAGTGTCACCAATGCAAGGACAAGTGCAATCCATGCAATATTCCTTTTCTCACATACCTTTCAAAGTAAAATAGCAGCAGAAAAAAACTCTGAAGCGAGAAGTTTCCAACTTAGGTCCTTATTATTTTATAAGGAGAATAACCCAAAATATGCACACATATCAATACGCGACGACATTTTATGTCAACATTGATGCACTGTACAAGTAGTGTTATTCCGCTTTATAAATATAGTTCATGCAGGTGTGCAAAACGGGAAACAAATCCCAAAGTTAATGGTGTGTCACTGTTAAATTATCCATGCAACGAGGGAAACAAGAGACACAAGCCGGAGTTCTCAAATTAGTATGAAACTGTGTCCAGTTACAAAGCACATGTTTATAACAATGGTACTGGCTGTCAGTGTCACTATCTGACTCAATGATGGGTTTGCAAATACGTCTCCGCAGAGGGACAGGAGGGTTATTGTAATTATTTTTATAGACATTTGTGATGGTGCCAACAGTAAACCGGCCACTTCCTGTTTTTGCGGGTAGAACTCTGGACTAGGTCTGGAGAAGCGCGTCTACGATGGTCTATAAACATGGCCCAGGTAGGCCTATTGGTACTGCCGATGTCGACAGCAGGATGTCGCACTTCTAGGAAAGCAGACCAGTAGCATGAGAAGCTGGCATAGAGCGGACTGGTACAAGCATATTGACGGCATGCCAGCAAGGATGTGAGACATGTTCTGCATGGTGTTGCTCAATTGATCTTTCACAGTAATTATTAACCACAGCACCACGCCATTCCGTTTGATTGTCAACAATGTCGTCTGCTATTTACAGTTTTTTTTTTAACGGAATTCGATAGTAGTCACGTGACTGCTATAGTTTTACTATTAAAAGTAGTCCATCAAATGCAATTCTATTCGATGGTCTTTATACCATGTAACAATGAAATTGTAAGGTGCTAACCAATCTGATTGCCTAAAAACTTCGTCCTCAACTAATTGATTACAAGTTTTTGTCCTACACCGGTAAATGAGTGTATCTATAATAAGGTATGTGGGAAAATGTAAGCGTGAATGGTGTCTGAAGTAAATTCTCACCTGCATTCAATGTAATTAAATCATTCATCTTTACACACGAACGCGAAGCCGCAAAATGGCAAAGAATGCATCACCCGCCTGCGTGTTGTCCTGTTAAGTCAAGTATAAAGATATGATCGAAGTTTTTGTGACCCCAGGTGTGCACGCATTATTTAGTATTTTAAAGAAGAGCGACTATAGCTCTAATTAACCTTTGCACCTATATTGACCGCATATTATATGTCTGTTCTGAATGGATTGCAGACATATTTAGCACTCATTCGTATCAGTAGCCCCACTTGACACAAGAAATTCGCGCCTTTTGACACGCTGTTTTGCGGATAATCTCCAGACGTCAGAACTAACCCATTGGTAATTAGGTTCATTAGATTTCCAATCAGTTTCGTATCAATGTTTCGGAGCCCGGAAATATCCTTTCTCATTGGTCGGACAGCCTGGGTAGTATTACGTCGCTTTAGCGGGAAATCCATCGATTGGGTTGTGACTTCCCGTCATGACATTCTTAAAAATACATGTGCACAGCCCTCTGCTTTCTATCTTTTCCTCTATCAGTTCGGAGGAGACACACAGCTCACGGGTTTGGTTTGGGCTAGTTTTTATAACGGTTCTTTTAGTTGTTTAATCTAAATTACTTCGTTGTTAAATTTAAGTTTACTTTATTGTCAGGTTTGTTTTTTCATCAAAAAATCGAATTCAATTATAGATCTATTTATTAGAATTCTTTCTTTGTTTTTGACCCCCTGACCCGAGGACCCTCATGAATTTGATTGCGCGTATCAGCGGGAAAGATGTCAATTCCTCCCAATATATATATCTTGAATCTTTCATTTTGGTAATTACCTTAATAAGATGGATTGTAAAAGGGGGTGTATCTTTTGCAAGTGTCATTGCAAAATAAATGAACAGAACCATGGGGTAATTAAATCTTAAATATTTTTTTAGACTGGTTGGGGTAACGCCTTATTCACGGACTCGTCTTTTTTCGGCGTCATTAACCAAGGGCATGCTGATATCATAGCAACATATTCGGGCTTTTTTGTTTAATTAATCTACACAAAAGAGTTCAAAGGTTTTTGTTTTTCGAAAAAAATATAAAGGCAGGGCAGACAAAATTAAAATTGATAGAGAAATATTATCAAAATTAGCATTATTTATAACTCCAAATGTATATATTTAGATAATTATACCATAAATGTTTGTCAATTTTTCCAAATTCTTCTTACACAAGTAATTTTCCATCCATTGAATATATTGACCGACCAAGACCATTCAGTAAAGCTGCCTTGAATGCAAAATGTTCACATTGTAGATAATCGCAAAAGCATAATGTTAAAAACTCTTAACTCAAAAACAAATTAAAAAAAAAAAACAACAAATTTTAGAAATAAATTAAACAAACAAACAAACAAACAAACAAATCAAGCTAGATATACCTTCAACGAAAGCGTTGGCTGAAGGGTCCACCAGGAAAAAATGGTGCCATTTGTTCAAATTAGGTCATCGTGACATCAAAATCTAATCAGTTATCTTGCATGCTGGGTAAGCATACTGCCAAATTTGAGCAAAAATACAATATTGGAGCATTCTGGAGATGTCGGGGCAACGAGCCCTGATGAGCATGTAATGAGACTGCCAGTTGGTCAAATTAGGTAATGGTGACCCCTAAATCTAATCGCTTCATCTTGCTAGGCAAGATAAGCATAATGCCAAATTTGAGCAAAACACACAGACACACACACAAAAGGAACAAAATGTAACGGAAAACAATCGAAAACCACTACCTGGGTCAGTTTGTTGGTCTTGCATTTGCCTTTGTTTACAAGAACCTTGTTATTTGCAAAAGTAGCGATTATCAAGTAACATGCAAAATACTGCACAGTTAAATATGAATATGAATCGTGTTATCGACTTTTTATCGGTACCTGAGTAAAATATCGTTTGTAAGCATAGCAACATTTAGCCAAAATACGTAAAAAAATACCAGCTGTGCCATCGTATGGGGATTCGTATAGGATTTACGTTAGTAATTATCTACCGTACCATTTGTAAACTTCAAGTGTCTTTTACATAAATTAAAACTGGCCAGTTTTCAAAAAGAACAACAAACAATCCGAGGAAAACTATCGGCCTGTCTCATTACTTTGTAACGCATCAAAAATCCTTGAGCCCCTTCCACATAATATGTTTTATGGGCACTTAATAACAAATAATATCCTCACTACTAAAAACTCCGGTTTCAAGAGAAACAACTCATCCATCAATCAGCTAGTCTCTATCCTCCATGACATTTACAACAGTATGGGACTGAACATAGAAGCACGGATGTTTTTTTCTGATATTTCAAAGGCTTCCGACAGAGTATGGCACGGGAGACTCTTGTTTTAGCTAAAGCAACTTGGCTTTACAGACCCTGTCTCAGATTTCATAAGCAGTTACCGGTCAGATCGTTCACAACGGACCACCATTTGTGGTCAAACTTGCGCTTAGTTACCTGCTGAAGCTGGTGTACCACAAGGCTCCATTCTCGGCCCCCTGCTTTTTCTTGTTTTTATTAATGACATCACAGACGACATATCCTGCAAAATCAAACTATCTGCTCACGTCACCACCATTTTAGAAATTGTCCATGATCCTAATACTTCCGCAGAACGTATCAATACTAACCTCGGCAGGATCCATGCATGGGGCAAACTTTGGCGAGTTACCTTCAACGCCATAAAATCCTTATCTGCTATTTTTTCAAAAGAAAAAAAAGAAAGAATAAGAAAGACAAACCTGTTCATCTCCCTCTCTATATGGGAGACACAGCTATACCAGAAACACATGAACACACACACCTGGGAATTACACTTACACATAATTTGTCATGGCAGTCCAACATAACTCGTATCATTAATAAATCAGCCAACATTTAGCCCTGTTGCGCAGACTGAAATACAAACTATGCCGCAAAGCCGTCATACGCTTATACTTAACAATGATACGTCCTATCCTTGAGTATGTTTGTGTACTCTTTGATAATTGTACGGGCGGTTTGTCATCATCTCTTGAGGCTGGTCAGTTCGAAGCTGCTCACATGTGCACTGGCGCACCGAGACACATAAAATATCACAAGTTAGTCCTTTTTTATAAGACGGTCAATAAATTGACTCCTATGTACTTATACGACCTAGTACCGCGTGACATCGGTCTTACCACTAATCTAAATTTGCGTAACCGCCTAAACATTAGACAAGTTAAATTCTGAACCAAACGTTACGGCGACTCCTTTCCCCTTTCCTGCATTCACCTTTGGAATAACCTACGCGCGATATTTGACAAGGTGTATCACTTGCAATTTTGAAATCCAAATTGAAATCTACTTTACTATCTGTTGACTTCAAACCCTCTTACTTGTCCCTTAAAAAGCGTGTCCTAAACATTTGTCATACTAAGCTGCGCCTGGGCTGTTCAAAAAAGTTGAATTCCCATATTTTGTAAGGTAGACATAATCCCCTCACCTGTTTGTCCATATTCATTCCAAAGCGAAGATAACCATCATTTTTTTTTCTTATCCTGTTCTTTATTTGTTGGACACTGTGTGCACCGGGAGTCAACACAGAACTTTTCGTACATTTGTGTGGTGATCTCCTTGTTACATATTTTAAGCATGGAAATGAGTTGAGCCACTTGGATAATATTAAACTATTTGATGCTGTGCATAATTATATCAGTTTATCTAGAACATTTGAATTCTAAGCTTATTTCGGATGCCATAAGCACGAATCTGAGACTGCGTCCTAGTCAGGACTCTTGTACCAATTACATTGTTTGGTCCTGTGTGTCATGTATATGCCATATGCGTTTTGCTTGTCTGAAGAGCCTCCAGATTAGTCTTTGTACTACCTACGCAATTCAGTCTAAATAAATATGTTCAAATCAATAATTCTCTCTGTAGAACTAAACAACACTCACAGCTGTCCCAATGTGAAAAAAAACATACAATAGGGAGTTTGCCACATGCTGCAACAGTCACTGGTCACCACACTCGACTGTCTCCCAAATGACAAAATCGGCAACTATTTCACAAAGTTGTGCAATACAGATGTGCTGCCCCACAAGCTAATAAGGCTTAGTGTATACAATGACCATTCAGACATGACAATGAGTTGCTTTGGGGCATGAGGAGAAATAAAAAAAAATTGTACAGCAATACAGACCACGAACACATTTAATTTCTCATGATCATAATTTTATTGTTCCTGAATTACACAGAAATATGACGCCCAGAGGAGCTCTCTGAGGGTGAGTTTTTTCTTTGTCTTCAACTTGGCTTTCATCTGTAGATCGTGTGCCATGATAGGAGATTTAGCTGGCAATGTCTTCTTTCTTCTTGTAGGTTTGTTTTCTTTTTTTCGTAGACTAGAAAGATCTCATCTCAGATTGAAGGTTCCAAACGCTGGTATATTGCTCTTCATCTTTTTTACAACATATCCTTATTTTACTTTTACCATACTAAGTGTAATACATTGAATTTTGTAAGAACAAAGACTAACACACACAGATACACACACACACACATACACACACACACACACACACACACACATATATATATATATATATATATATATATATATATATATGTGTGTGTGTGTGTGTGTGTATATTACAAAATGTAATGTAACGTCACAATAACGTATATTTGTTGGGTGACCCTCTGGGTCTAATATGAAAATATGTATTTATCTAACAGGATTCTGCACAACATGGGTGGGCCGTTCTGTTAGAAAATGTTTATCTGATGGTGATATTCTTCGTAATATTTGTTTTAAACTGTTCCCAACTATAGTATAGTATAGTCTAGAATGTCACGACACACCAGCTACAGTTGACTCGTTTGTCCTTCTGTTTGATCAATATTTATGTCACTCACAGCAGCTTTCCAATTTCCCGATAAATTTAATTCCTGTGGTAATTGCACACGAAAAACATTTCAACGGTTTCCAGGATATAACAGTTGGATGTCTTCGCTACTCAGCAGTACGTAAAAGTCTATGCTCTTACCGTAAAACGCGATGGCCTCTAACTTTTATTATCATTTTTTTACTGCTACTTATAGTTTTTCAGTCTATAGGTTCCATGTCGATGCTATCGATCCTTTCATGTTCCATTTTCTTCTTATTATTATTCACTTGACCAACATATGTTTTCTTACAAGTCGGGCAATACACGAATTCTTTAATCGTCATCTTTGGCTCTGCTTTCCATATAGTTTCACATGTTTTGTACGCAAGCCACCAGCTCATTGTATTTGGCGGTAAATAAGTATCAACAGTCCCGCAATGCTCACACGCAGTTACCTCGAAAGCAACTCTTGTCTGTGGACACAGAAGGCAATTTTTTTACGGCGTGCACTCAGCGATTTCACTCATACACACATAAATGTGCCAATGCTTTGTTATTGCGGATGAGCGATTCATGTTTATCACTGCAATGAGCTACGCTTTTGAGAAATTATTTCCATTGTGGGGGATCTTGGCTTATCTTGTAGTCAAGATTACGTGACCATTTCATATACAGCAGCGTGTCTTTCTTTGTCATGGGTTGTTGATGTACACTTCATTCTCTTCAGCATTGTTATCACTTGCTGAATCACCAGATATGGACAAAAGGGATTTCAATTGATCTGCCAATAATTTTGTAGGCTTTTGTGGAGATTATTGTGACATAGGGAGCCTATTTGTACACAGTCATTCGTGGTCGGGTGTTGTTGGTTTCAAATAATTAACCAGGAAACCGTATGGTTTTTAAGTGGCTTATTTGTATATGTCAACCATATACTTTAGCTTGTCTAACTCATGATCTTGATCATTTGCAAATCCATAGGCATGCTGTCTAAAATTAAATACTGACAATTTCGGAGCATGGTCACGGTGCGTGGCTCGCAGAAATTTTGCATGAGTACGATAACACTCAAATTGCGATGGTGGCTTCATTTGGTGAATAAATCTGTCATTCTTTCATCTTTGCTTATATACCTCTTCAAATCGTGAAATACAATCAAGTGTCTTGTGCTTCGGGTGCAGAAAGCTATCTTGGGCCAAGTTTGAAGGTATACCTCAGATGAATTCTACATTTGGAACACTGTCTTGCATTTTATCATACAAAGGCTGCTAATGTGCGTAACAAATAATCATTCTCTCTGGTGGTGTTCAATGGTCTGGTTGGCTTTCTGACAAGATTGCTTTAGGTATACAGTCTTGCCAAAACCTGCCGGGGCCGCCAAAATAATCAGAAAAGGGTGTTTGAAAGTAACGCATGTTTCTGTATCGGTCAGCAGTTCTCTGCCTCTGAAAGAATTGCCCAGTATCCCTCCTCGAGCAGCCTTGTGTCTGTCTGAGAGGCGGTCCTGGCCTCCAAGATTTTCTGTATCGTTTGGACTAAGTACTGCTTGCTTCTGCCATTTTTGTCTTCCTTGGACAGTTAAGACCATGGGAATCACGTATATGTGTACATAAATGTAGTAAATGTGATTTGGCACAAATGGAACAATGATTCCTTTGTCTCGCCATCCTCATTGTAGTGTTTTTGTTTATTTCAGCTCTGCCTATAGATATTTGAAAGTCACAATTGTGTGATCTCATACAACAGCACACAGAACAGCACAATAACACACAGAACAGCACAAGCCGGCATACAGAACAGCATGAAATAGCACAACAGCACATAGAACAGCGCCAACAGCACAACAGAACAGTACAAACCAGCACAACGACACACAAAGCAACATAAAAAAGCACACAGAAGCACTACAGCACATACAAGAGCACAACATCAGACAGAACAGCATAAAACAGCACACAGAACAGCACAGACCTACCCTCATACACATTTTGTTGTTATTAAAAAACAGAAATGTGTAAAATAACACTTTTATAACTTAATTTTTCTCTAGAGGCTTAAGTATTTTTGAATCAAATGGAAAAATATGTCTTCATTTTTTCTCATTTTCTTCGAAAATGGCTGATGATTGTGTCCATAGGTATCCCTTTACACCGGTGTATGGCATAATTGAGACAATACGGTCCACACATAAGACGGTTGCTTCTCTGTAGTATCTTCTTGTTGAACTTGACACAACTCCTCTCTCCATTCGTCTCAGGAAATTCACAAAGCTATTTTTAGAATGAGCTCTGCTCTGATTGGTTTGGAGCCGATCTGTTTTTCGATTGATCTGTCCACCGATTGGTTGCGCGGTTTCAGCTTGTATCTGATTTGTTGTTTGGGGCAGGTAACTTTTGATTTCTTGTACTTTGAATAATTCCACATTGAGACACTGAACTATTCACACGGTAAGTGGATTTTGTCATAAATCATGGGGAAAAAGTCTGTGATTTATAGATCAATTGAAGAGTGACTCCATTCTTTGACACGAGAACCTAGCCATCAATGTTCGCCATACGTCTTAGAATAGAGATGAGAAAGCTAGCTATTCTCATCTGAGGGTGCTTCCAATCACGATCAATGCAGTAAGATTCGAAACCATGCCTATATAATCCAAGCCTTTGGCCTATTTCGGGAGGAAGGACAGAATTTTTCAATCGATTATAGATTATTGATCTTATAGCTACCTGCTACCATAAAATCAATATATACACTTTGCAGATTATCAATCCATATCAATAAATCCATATCCAATCAATCAATATTATATAAGATCAATTTAATCAATTAACATCGATCTGTCAATCAATCAATAAACTGACTCCTATAGAGACCTGTGCGTAGTCTTGACGTACCATGTTAGATGTGCTTTTTATATTTATTTTATTTGATTTTATTTATTTTTTAATTTATCTTGAAAAAAAACAAAAAAAAAGTCGAATTTTTAAGATTCATGTAAAAGTAGAGTAAAGGAGATTTATCTTTGATGATTCAACTTTGTTGGCACAGAAAGTCGAATATAAAGATGTAAGTCGAATGAATGACTTTTATCTTGAATATTCGACTTCTGAAACAAAAGTGTCTTCTTTATGGTCCCTGTATGGCTTGCATGTTCGATCAATGTGGGGTGCCTTTTTTTCTCTCTCTCTCTGGCGTTACCGTGACGCAAATTCAGTGTCAGCTCTTAACACTCCTGAACACTAACTATGCATGCTTCCAGTGCTTGTAAAATTTGATTATGAGTGTTTGAATCCGTAACTGAACAATTGTTTCAGAACGGTGCATGTAACATCAACCTTTGTCCTCGGTGAAGGTTTTAGCAGTTTTAAACCTAATAAATATAAAAAGGCCTTGACAACACAACACAGAGACAATTAAAATGAAATTGCTATCCATGACGAATAACTTGCATGCTCTGTCATTTTCACCGTTATGACATCAAACGAAATTTTTTTTATGAAGAAGTTGCTTGCACGGGGTGAATAAAGGAACAAGGTATTATGTGCCAAAGATGTACTGCGCGCATATCGACATCAAACGAAGCATAAACAAGGTACGGACTATTGTAACGTCATTACAACTCCACACTCTGAATCTACTGGGTATGTACATTACATCAAATACAATGCATATTTATACCGCATTTACAATAAATGGCCACCTGATTTAATACCTCTGAAAACGTGTAGAAAAAAACAATAACATTTTTTTTTGCAAAATAACTGCATACAGTTGACCTTCCATGTGCAACTTTGATACATATAACATAACTTTATATCATACATGTACAAGAATACGACAATCATTAGTGCAAGCGGCCGAGGATACGACATGGAATATTGTGTTCACTACATAAATTTGTGTTGTTTTGTGCGAGTTTAAATTTCTTATAAACACAAGGTACCCATTCGTTCATGAATTGAAATAACAAGACGATTTGTCATCTACTTTGCCCTGATACTTTTAGAGACATCAAACATTGTGTTTGTGGGGTCAAAAGAAATGCATTATATAATCAGTTATACAAAATTACTTTTGATAGTGCATTGTAAGTCTATAGCAGTCCAAAAAATTGATCAAACTTTCAAACCTATAAGAGTTCTTTTTTAAATACATTTTTGATTATCAACAAAAAAGTCTGGCGTAAATGACAACACAAATTTGTTATGTATTTAAGCAAATGATTATTTGATCGGATTTCTGCCACTGATAGTTTCATAGAGACGAAAATATTGGACTTGTAAACAATTCAGAGTATTTGTCTTGAACGTATGAAAAGCTGCAATTGAAGTCTTGACGCAATACAGTGCCTACACATTACAAATGTGTTACTAAAAATAAATAAATCAACATGGAACAAACAGTGTCTATATGACGACGTCTTAAAGTACATAATTTCAGTCTTAATTTACACAAGTTTTCAAAATTTGTTAATCTTTGCATGGTAACTCAAATAATGGATTTAAAGTGAAATATTTATTATTATATATTTTAACGAGTATATTATTGAACTGTTTTATTACATTCTCAAAATGTGAACACTAATAAGTAGATTTGAACCTGGTTTTTATATTTTCCAGGTAATGTGTTTTCGGTATTAAGCCTTGCCAAAAGCTGGTTGCCCTTTAAGCTCTAAGAAAATTCGGTACTGCCGCACATGATCGCATTCGACTTTTTGCAATGTTCGGACAAAACAATGAGCGGCAAGGACATCGTCAAGGCTATTGCTTTCCATATAGACCGCCATTGCTTGTCCGAATTTAGCGGAAGTGATATCAAAATATGATTAAATAATTCACCATGCATCATTTCATTCAGTTTCTTCCGGTCTGATTTAATCAGCTGATAGAAAACTAGCCTGGAAGAACGACTTCACTATGTCTACGAACGCCATTTGTTTTCATTCCGGATTTTTACCATATAAAACATTTTATTAGACTAAACACAGGCATAAAGCACAGCTATTATAAAGTCATAGCAGTTCGGTGGAGCCGTAACACCTTCACCTTTCACTTTTGGGGTCCTGGTTCGATTCACGGCGGAAGAAACATGTGATAAGAGTACTCACCATTCTGACGGTGCACGATGTTTTTTTCTGAGTCCTTTGTTTTCTGTACCTCAAAAGTATGCTGGAAATTATACGCCAACACATGTGCAAAGGAGAGTAATTAACATCGGATTGGTCTGTTTTGCAATTTGTGGAAAAAGATGTGGGTCCATACTTTTTTCTATAAATTTAACTATTTTTGGAATCAAACCAGAAACGGGCCCATAGCACACAAATGCTTTAACTGTCACTGCATAATATATGCCTATTGCAAGGTTCAGAATATTGATGGATGAATGCATAAGGAAAATGGTTCCAAGACTTTTCTAAACACACGCAACGCAATGCCAGTTTGACATCAAACTAATCCCAATTTAAGTATGTCAATGGTTCAGATGGACATACGGCCGAACAAAGGTACAGGAGTGTATCTTCATAATGCTGATTATCATATATATGTAAGTTTTCATTACTGTATAAGTGAAACACTTCAATTTGGCAGATGTTCTTGGCTTAACGTTTGACATTTGGCAATGATAACTTTCACCAAGTCACCAGGAGGGACAGATATAAAAGCGGTACTGTCAAATAATTCACAAAAACCGGGGTTTGGTGACACACAACCCAGGGTTTTGTTTTGAAACTCTGTGTTTTGAACATAAAAAATTGGGTTTCGTTACAAAGCACAGTTCCATGCTTGTTCGGAAACTCTGTGTTTTGTGAGTCAAAGTCATTCCCAATATGAACTCTGGACAAATCTCAGGGTTTAGTAAACAAACTCCTGGGTGAAGTGAATTTTGACATTATGGAGCAAAACTATGGGGATCTTATAAAACGTCATAAAACCTTGGGATTCATACGTTGTAATTACAGGCAAAACCCAGGGTTTTGTGGAAAGGCAGTCAGGACACGAGGTCTTGAATCCAACACCTGTCTCACTAAGCCTTGAGTTTTTTTCGAAAAATATGGGTTTTGCAATGAAACTCATGGTTTTGGCCACGAAGCCGTGGAATTTGCTACAAAACTCTGGATTTTGTGCATAAAAAAGATCTGCATACGGAATCTGGCGCAATCTGTGATTGGTTGCGTATTCATATTCAAGAGGTTTGAAGGAGTACCGTAAAATTTACGAAACCTGAGATCTTTTGATGTCACAAAACCCGCGTTTTGCGAGTATACAAAAGCCAGGCTTTGTAAAACTAGAAAACTCGGGGTTGGTAACGTCACGAACGCTGGGTTTCGTGACGATACAAACCCTTAGGCTTTTTTTTTATGGTACAAAACCCAGAGTTTTGTGCGGATATGAAATCCTGGTTTGCGAAGACATTACCAGCCCGCGCCGTCTTTATGATGAGTCAGAAAACTGTGGATTTTCTTCATGAAACTTTTGGTGTTGTTACTAAACCCTGAGTTTTGCCAGAAGTCCCAGGGCTTTGTCTAGAATACCATGTGTTTTGCTACAAGATTCTGGGTTTTGTGAATGAAACAACTTCAAGTCTATTAGCAGTATCTCCATAGGAAATGAAATGCCTAGGTTGTGTTGATAAGTGAAATAATAGAAACATTATAAAATATTTGATAAAATAATTGACCAAACCCTGTTAATAACGGGACATTAGAAGCATAAAACCTAGAATTTTTCTGACAAATCCCTGGAATTTGTAATAATTCCCAACAGAATCCCAATGGTTCGTGTGTGGTATTTTCATTGATGTAGAATTATTGTGGGTACCTATCATACAACACCTACACAGCATATTAACTGGTGTCTAGTTTTTCTAGACTTTCTTATTTTTATGTTACCAAAACTCTCTGGAGTAGCTCCGCACGGAGAGCCCATATGCTTTCAAAGTGACAGGCGTCCTGTACATCACAGAAAGTCTCACTCAAGATGGAGCGAATATTGTACCTCATTGTTGAAACAATAATTTTGAAACACACATAATTCTAAGTTATTTGCCCCCACCGTTCATCAGGCGAGTCTTCGTTATACACCCCCCTCCAACGAAGTTGAAGGGAGAGGGTAGACTGCTTTCACCATGTATATATATATGTCGTCCGTTCGCCTATACACCGGGTCTTGAATTGGCCTTAGTTAAGTTTTTCAATGCATGAGCCATTTTCAAGCTCTGCATAATTACCACTTACTACTGAAGAGTATGTCGTAAAATAGTTGGATTCTGCAATAATTACTTTTTTTATTTATTGATTTGTCCATTCATTCATTCATTCATTCATTCATTCATTCATTCATTCATTCATTCATTTTTTTTTTTAATTTTCTGAACAAAATGTACTTTCGTAAAAAATATATGGATCGACAATACATTTGTATGATTTTTGCCCTTGACTAAAGGGTGTGTCATGAAACATTTTTTACTCGCCTTAATTATTTTCAAATGTTTATGACTTTTTTTAAATTTGAAAGTACAAAATACTATTGAGATGAGTGTTTCCCTGGCCATAACTTTATATTACTGCATTGATCTTCAAATGTTGAACGTTTATTGCTTATCACCAGAGAGTGTGTCATTAAATATCCAAATTTTTGTTGGATAATTTTGGATTTTTCATGAATATTTTGTTATTTTTAGAAATATTTTTGTTGATTGTTTAGTAAATATTGTTTGATGTATAATCTTTTTCACATCTTGTGTATCCTTTTTAAATTTTGTTGCACTTTATTAATGGATGTGTGTCATGAAAAACAGTATGATTTGGCTGTGGTTACTTTCTGATTTTTTAAATCTAAAATTGGAAAAAAAAAATGTTGTTAGGGCATTTTGGAGAAACTTTTTTTTCACACTGTAATCGTTTACAAATTCATTGACCTTTTACGATGGATGTCCATGATAAAATCTGCGTCAAGAAGCTGCACGATTTTGCTTGTTATATTTGTTTTATATTTTACAATGATTTAGAATGGGAATCACTTTTAAATTATATCTGTTTTGTTTAAAAGGAGGCCAAGCCATGGAAATGTGTGTCTGTGCGGCGGGGGTGGGTGGGTGGGTGGGGTGGGTGGTTGTTAGTCTGCTCTGGCGATTGCTCTTCTAAGGCAATATGAACAATACAATAGCAAATCTACAACCCACTGCCACGTATTGGGATGGGTATTTGTACATGAAACCACATTCACTGAAATATATTCGTCAAAGCTTTCCGTTGATGTACATAAAAAGATAGAGTTAAGTTTGCTTTTTATTACACTAAGCCTGACTCCGGTGTGTATGTGTTTGATGTCATAGTTGCATTTTAAATTTTAAGGTCGCTAACTGCATTGTGAAGGCTCTGTCGACAATATGATCTTGATCACATAAGACCAGAAAACTGCGCAATAGAACTTTTTGCTTTCTTTTCAGGGGCAAAGAACTAAGAAAAAACATAAAATTTAAGAACCTTTTAGCTGTTTACCTTGAAAAAGATTTGTATCTGAAGTAACAGAAGAAGAAGGAGTATTGCAGATAAATAAAAATATTGAAATATTACGATAACGATCACCGAACCAGGTGGGCTATGAGGTCCCTAAATGCTGACAAAAATAATGCCTTGACTCATTGAGTCATGTTTTGTCAGCATTTAGGGACCTCATAAGCCATAGCCACGGTTGTTGGGTGAAACAGGACAGGCCTGTGCTGTTTCACCCAACAGCTGTGGCTATGCCTCATTGAACCTTGTGTTACTATGCTGTTTCCCAGTCCAAGTTAACCCTCTAGACAAGTTGAAATCAAATGCTGTCTTTGAGTACACTTCACTGCAAAATAAAGGCATGTGACGGCCGCTTTCTCGATTAAATCATTCAACCGGGACTATGGCTATGGCTATGGCTATGGCTATGGCTATGGCTATTAGCTGTTTCAGCGAACACCGTGTGTATGCAGCTATGCTCTTTCCCAAGCCCAAGTTAACCTTTCACTGCAGACAAACTGAAATAAACTACTGTTTTTCAGTTACCTTTACTGAAAAAAAATTTAAAAAAAAAAAAAAAAAAACGACAGCCACTTTCTCGATAAAATCTTTCAGCCAGGGTCGATCAATTTTGATTAAGAACGGGCGGCTTGCAACTTTTATTATATGTTTCATAAAACTGCTTAGGGTCGGGACTCGGGCCTTTTCAATGGGGTCGATCAGGTTATCGGAACCACACACACACACACACACACACACACACACACACACACACACACACACACACACATACATACATACATACATATATATATATATATATATATATATATATATATATATATATATATATATATATATATATATTTATGTATGTATATATATTAGGCCTTACGTAACTTGGCCATTTGACGAATCGTGACGGTCATGTTAAAATGGATGTTCTTTCCCCTTTTACACATTGCTTCCTTCGACGTCAGTTGAATTTGTTACCTGGACACAGCCGAAGGCACTTGCAAAAAGTATGGGTTTTTTGCCCATTCAAGTGCGGCATTCAGTAAAATTATACATTAATGTATATGCATGTATGTATGTCATCACGTGTGCATTACATGGAAAGTATACGCGAGTGATACCAATGTCTGGCTTTAAATATATTGTTCTACGGATTCAAATTTTAAAAAGTGTTAAATGTAGACACTTACCTTATACACACGGTAACTGCTCTGCAAGCGTGAACATGAGTTATTCCTCGTCACAGCAAATTTCATTTACAACGTGTCATATATATATATATGACTGGTGCCAAAGGTTGCAGGTTCGAGTCCCACTCGTTCCGAACATGAAATATATATATATATAAAAGAACATATGCACTACACAATTGTGCACTCACTTGTACCCTTATCTCTAATAGAAAAGATGGAATGAGGAAAGTTAAATTGTTAGCATAAGTACGGTTCACCGCTGGAATATACAGATTGGAATAGCCTGGCCACAAATACCAACTAGCGTATATACTGAGCCCGATCAAGTAACTATTAACCATCAAGTACGCAGAAAGCCAAATGATTTCGCTGAGGTTGTTACTGAAAAGCCCAAGCTTTTTCCATGAGACAAAAAATATTCCTACCTTTTCATAATCAAAATTTTGGAGGTGTGTGTCAACTGTATAATAGAACATGGTTTAAAGCGCAAGCTTCCTTTCCAGCGACGAAAACTTTTGGTCAGTCATTTGCTGTGATGATTTTAGTCTGTGAGCTTGCACTCCGACAAACCGTGAAAAATTGAACTGTTGTCATGTGTATAGGTACATTTGCTAGGGATTTGTTTTGACTGTTTGATATCTCTGTATGAATTTTTCATATTACTATATAAGCATGTCTGCAGATGTAGTAGTTCCTACTTTGCAAATTTTACCTAAAGGTGAAATCATCTCTTGGTTTTAACGGTGCAGGCAACAGAAATGGTACCATTGATAAATGATTGTCCACAGACGTTCCATATACCTAAAATCACTACTGTAGGCAAGACTTTTAAGATCCAAATTTATTTTATAATAAGCTTTAATCTGCATGGCCTATCATAAAACTAATAGAGCATAGTCTGAGTGCAATTCAATTGATAGTAAAACCGTTGAACGGATTCTTATCTGAATTGTGCAAAAGGTGCTGTTTAGTGACACGGTGACTTACCGGTATTTCTTGCCACAAGAAGTTGCCGTTTATCAGCCTGCAGTATACAGTTGGGAACATGGTAAACAACTGCCGCTTTAACAGCAAATTATTGAATATATAGTGTATAATGGCGTTGTCTTCACGATGACTTACACGCAACAAAGTCTGGTATTTTATTAGATTGGTAACAGCGACATTTGACACATTGGGTGCTGCTGATTCCTATTACTTTTGTTGCATGAAAAGCGTTCAATACTCCATTACATTAAATTTACTCATTTCAGTTCAGAACAAAATTGAACCAACAACTTTTCTCGGCACGTTTGCTTCAAATACCCAAGGCGCACAGGGGGAAGTTGTTGCCCAAATAAAATTCTGTCCACACAGGACACAGCTCCTTTTCCAAACACTGGCATCAGCTAAAAACCCAAAAGCAAGCATACTCGTACGGTTTGTTGACTGATCATGCTTTTAACATGAAATGATATAAAATGTAGGCAGATAGGCTGGAAGGTCTAAATATTATATTATTATCTGACACATATATGTACGGCCAAGTCCTGATGCATGTCCTGAAAACCTGCGCTCATTGTAAGTATGATAAATATATCATAATGCAAATTAAATATATCTGCAACAGTGACATTCGTCGCATTAGGACTATTTATGCAAATATGTATACATAAATAAATTGTCTTTATTCCTTGAAAACACGAATCCCCAGTTATGCACCATAAAACACAAACAAGGATAGAGTGTTTCTAAAATGCTGTTTCAGCTTATTGCATATCCATCTTGTTCTGCATCACGGAAGGCAGCAGTCCTGAGCATCTGCGGCGACATCTTGCATTTAAACCTATGTGCTGGTATTTTGTTTCCTCATTAATGTACACTGTCAAATTGTGAAGGCTAGGGGGTGTTCTAGCAGATGTTCTGCTCAATTGTTGGCTTGTTCTTTCTCCAAATTCAGCCTGTGCATCTGTAAATCAGTATATTTTCTCGGTGAGTATGTGTGCACAGTAAAAACATTTATTTCGTTTCCTGGTTCAGCAAGCCCCTGTTGATACAAATGGAGTCTTTAATATTACGTATTTCAACATAGTTGGGTTTACCGCCCATTCAGCCACAATGTGGTTTCCTTGAGGCTCGGTAAAATAAAAGCCGAATGCATAAAATGTTGTACCTTTAATATAGGCATGATTTTTGTGCAGCATTAAGTGTCATATGTCCTTTGATACCAAAAGGACAGCCTTACAGCTCTTTTCCGAGACCCATGGGGCACGTCTTTTCACATCACCACTTAGAATTGAGGTGGCTGTCAAATACGCAACGAGGGCGAGTTGGAAAAGACTTGTTATTTTGTAAATCGAACTTGTTCTGAGTACGGAGGCGATGAAAATATTAAACTGGCTAAAAAACAACAAAGAAGTAGATATTTATTTTCTGGGCATGCTGAAGTTCTCCGCCAATATATCATATTCTTAGTTTCTGTTATTACTTCATGATGATCCCGATGCCAAATACAAAATTCTATCTCATTTTGAAAGAAAAATGCCAGTCAACTTGCAAATAAATTTGAAATAGGATGCAAAAAAGACTCATACCATACTACCAGGGAAGCCTTGGGCAGGATGACGCTCGCTATTCGTTCCGTGACATTTGTTTGGCAAAACAAAATAGCGATGTGCATTTTGCATTGCCTTAAAAAGTTTTGTCCAGCGACCACTCGCATGAACTTTGCTGTACCTAGCTTAGCCCCGTCCATGATAATAGGCCATAAATTTAGAAGTGTGTTTGCTTTTTTTTCACTTATTGGGAACTGCACGACTGATTGCAAAATGTTTTAGTGCAAAATTTTCTCAATCGAATTTGAATTGTACTGCCTTGCCAAAAGAATGCACTTTCACGCGTAAGGAGCGCTGAATCTTGATGTTGTAGTGCTCACGCCAAACATTTTGAATTCACCTCTTTTTATACTTCCGAAAAATTACTTAAATATTTTGTATGTGAATCTTAGGTTATGCATTGTTAAATGCTGGTGCGACCACCCCGTCTCCAAAAGAGGAGTCTGCAATTAATTTGAACAAAACAGAGTTAATTTTGCGGCATCTACATTGTGACACGTCATTACTCTGAATTACGAGAATCTTGGACACCAAACTTGCAGCGAAACATTTAGGGAATGTTTTAGTGTCGAAAAATTATCCGGCAGACTTTAACAGATGTCAGTAATTCAGAAAATGATCCAATGAAGCTTATTTTTCTCTGTATTTTTCCTTTGTAGGGCAAAATACAATCTGATCTGTGGTCATGCGGTACAGCCAGTCGATATAAAGACCAGAACCTTTTTCAAAACCAAAAGAAACTAAACTACGATGACAGAAAAAGTTATAAAAATATTGCGCGACACGTTCAAGTAGTTGTTTGTACACGGCATATTTGAAAAAAGACCTACCAAAATCTACAATGGGACCACTGTCAGCATCCTTTACTGCCCTACCATTTGTATCAGCTACACCAAAGAAAAATATACTGCACTATCTAGAAGAAAATAAATTCAGTTTAATCAACGCATCAACGGACGGAGGAATAGCGGTTAACGCAAGTGGTAAATACGTGGATTCTAACCTTTTCAGACAATATTTTGAATTGTCCATATTTATGATTATAGGGTGTACAATGTGTATGATTCCTGGAATTTTCGGGAACTTGTTAGTCATTTTGTCCATCCTGACCAACAGAAGTCTACGGTCGGTGGCCAATATGTTCATCGTTAATCTGGCACTTGCTGATTTTCTAATCGCCTCCCTCGCATTACCGTTTTCTATCCTGCCAATATTGATAGACGGCAATTTCTATTATGACAACCCCGTTGTTTGCATGGTTAATGCTTTCATCTGTCTTTATGCCTGTTGCGCTTCACCTGCCACGCTGGCTTTCATAGGCTTTAATCGCTACATATGCATTTGTCATAACCGATTTTACCAAACCATTTTTAACCGGAAAGGCACCGTCATCGTGTTCTTGATTCTTTGGGCTTATTGCCTTTCCACGGTTGTTCCAGTGCCGTTAGGATTTGGAAATATTGTGTTTGATCCAGACGCACTGACATGCACTGCAGATCGATTATCAACTCCAAAATATGTTATTATGGTGGCTTTCTTAGACAATTGGATTCCTATTATATTTGTGGGCATTTTCTATTCAATGATTTTCTGGTCTGTCCATCGCTCCAAAGCATGCATTCGAAAGTTCAGCAAACAAGGCGAAGTGAATCCGATGAGCAAGGCACACATGGAACAAGAAATGAAGCTAGCAAGAACTCTTCTGGCTGTCTTCTTGACATTTTTGCTGTGCATTTCTCCATGGGCCGCTCTCCTGGTTCTCGACTCCACCGCCCCTTCGTTGCTGAGTGAGGAAAACATCAATCGCAGGGCAGCTTTCCACATTAGCGCTCTGATGTATCACCTCAATAGTTCTCTCAATCCGGTGTTGTACGGGGTGACCAATCCTCGCTTTCGTCAAGGTTATGTGGACTTTTTCCGGCTGATGTGTCCATGTGCACCTAAAAACTGGCTTACAAATGCTCCTGACACCAGGAATTCCAGCAAGGTGTCAACTTCAAAACAACCTCAATCTACTTCTCTGTCTGTATCCGAAACACCATAAAGACATGCTACATGTACCTTCCCCCAGCTCAAATGTGAGCACACAAACAACTATCTTTAACCAATTTTGAGCTTTAATTGAAGTGAAATGAAAGCGTAAGGGATAATATGTATATTCTTGAAAATCATGATTGCATATAAACTGTTCTCTTCGTAATGCCTAGAATCATTGAGTCATGTTTTGCCTGGCCTAATTTCGCTTGCACAATTTGAATTACTTTTCGGAAGAATGCAGCGTTCAGAGATATGCTTGTAAAAAAGCAAATGAAGACAGAGTCACCAAGAAACAGCAAACAACAGGCATTTTAATGCATCCTTCCTCATGTTGAAGTTCACAAACGCCACAAATTATAGCGAAGAGCAGCGTTTGGTGGTCTAAACATAATTATAGGCAGGTATGGTTTGTATGATGTGTATGTGTGTGTGATAAACATAGAGAATGAACATGGATCGGAACCGGCGGGGAATCTTAATTCAGATTTAACACAAAATATTCCACACTTCGACTAAATGGATGTGCCATTTCCAAGTGATACCAAGATCCATAATGACATAAAAAAAAAGCCAAAATGATTTCGTATTTGTCGCCTGAGGTCTTCTTCACAGTTAGGTCAATTTGTACCTATTAGTAACCAGAAATATCAAAACATTAATTGGTGGGCTGGAGGTTTACGTCAGAAACACAAAGACTGAGTGCAGCAAGTACATATTGATTCTGCATTCTTTTTCTTTTCGTGCTTCTGATAGACCTCTTACAAAATCTCGACAAGTCAGTCGACTGACGACTGCAGTGTCACATATGAGGGAGTTATAATTATTTCGACAGAATGAAATGACATAATGCTGACCAACTATCGCCCGTGCATTTGGGCTTTGTGGGGTAATAGGCGAGGGTTGGTGTCTTTGTGCCCTTTCCAAGACCTGGGACAGCAAAGTTCTGAGATTATACACAGATACATCTAGGATGTATGGATAAATAGATACACGGATTAATATCTGGACGGCCGGCCCGACGGAAAGATGGATACTCTATATGGATGGATGGATTGATGAATGAATGCAGGTACGGATAGATAGATAGACAGATAGACCGATAGATTGAATGAATAAATAAATGAATGAATGAATGAATGGATGAATGAATGAATGAATGAATGAATGAATGAATGAATGAATGAATGGGTGGGCGGGTGAGAGGACGAACATAGTGATAGGGGGACTACATGTCCATAGACATTGCAGGGCGGATGGTGCAAGGATCGTCGAGTTGTGCGCTGGACTTGCGCAGCGGAGGTTCGACATGTTTCACAATAGTTAATCTTTTAATGATATAGTTAGACATTATTTATTTAAAGGCAATATATATATATATATATATATATATATATATATATATATATATATATATATATATATATATATATATATATTGCTGGATACAATTTTGCATAAACATTCGACGACGTACTGTCGTCAGTGTTGAAAAAATGTGAAATGTCGCATTACCGATTTATCCCACCGATATAAGTGTCATCTCGAGTACCTTGTTACATTTGTGTTTAAGTTCGTTGATTTCATTAGACAATAAAGGGAAATGGTATCCTTTTTTGACATGTATACATTACGATTTTTTTTTTCGTGACAAACGAAGTGAATACCTGCACCGGCAATACAAAAATCCTAATCATGCAGTTATGTTGATTTATTTTCATAGAACATCTAATCATGTCGGATTACACATTTCATATGACTTTTTTTTTCTATTGCTACCTACCTTTGGACAGGGATTTACATACTATACTATCAGAAAATAAAAAGTAAACGCTGGCATTTGCTTAACATGGTATTCCTGTTTACTTTTAATTTTCTGACAGTATATGTAAGTCTCTGCTTTGAATAACTGACCACGTACACTGTTGCCATAAAAGACTTCACGGATCATGCACAGCGGCGACTTTCGAGGTCGGGTAACCTGACTGACTTCAGTCGTCGACTGGCTATGGCTGGTCGTTATCCCCGGCCCTCGCACTTAGGACAAAATATGTACGCTTGATCGTTCCAAATTTCGCGGAAGAAGGGTAATATTTTGAGCCTCGACGCGGTCGGCGAAATCGGAAATTAGAAGTGTTTTTCATGGGCCAAGATCCGCGAAATCTTAAATTAGGATATGTTTTGTACAACCTTCGTGTTTTTACGAAATAGGGGGTATAAAAATAAAATAACTGGAACCCAAATCATTAAAAAGCATGGAGAAAATGAAAATGGTTTCACTCATTACAATTAAGTTTAATCCAGATATGAATGTAACAACACTTATATGCTGCAGATTTTAAGGCATGGGCCACTACATTTGTATCCTTGAAACTGAAAAATAGTGGTACTTTTTGAGGGTCAAAATCTTGTTTTAAAAAATACGGGTACTTTTCCATGGCAAAAATCTCCTTGTTTTCATCAAATAGGGGGGTAAAATTCAGGGAAAAATCCTTGAAAAGGGGGTGCATTTTAATTTATGGAACTATCATGTGCTCCCACTTTTGTGGGGAGTGCCAGGGCCGGGTCGTTATCTCCCTGTAGTCAATCTGGCTACGGGACCTCGGCAGTCGAAGCTGTCGACGCTGTACATGATCCATGAAGACATTTATGACTACGGTGCACGTGGTCAGTTGTTCAAAATCTGTCAAGATTGCCGGCCTGTGTCTGTGGTTATGTTTTAGGAAAACTTTATTATCTTCATGGACATTTCATTTTCATAGGTCCGGGATTTAGGCTACAATAATTTCTGTTTCCCATACCCGATTGAAAGTCGTCTATGCAAGGACGTCGTTGCGCTTGTGCGACCCGTCATGTTATGCATCACTCGCCATACGGCATGTTTTCTTGTCATGAATGAATGACTTTATTACTGCACCATAAATACAATAAATGGTAATCTGTAACTCAATACACTAAACAATACACTTTACCACAACAGTACAATACAACACAGTACATTATAACAATCCCTGATATGTATGCCTTAGGGGCAGCTCCCCCCCCCCAAAAAAAAACAGCTCAAAGTATTGTAGGTTTTAAATGACTTTAGAGTACTATAGTGTACCCCTGATTTTCACTGTTTCCGATATAAATTTTGTAAATTGCCATATAATTTCAATTTCGTCACATTTCATAAGTTTCATGAATTTGTTTTCGGACGATAAATGGTCAAAATCTACGATAAATTTACTCAGAGTATCAAATAATCTATTTCTGGCTTCTCTAAACTTTTGGCAATTTACAACGTAATGAATTTCATCTTCGACTTCCAAACACGAATCACAAATTCTCTCATCAATGGGAACCTTAACTGGCCTTCTATGTCTACCTTTTTCAATGTTCAAATTATGTGCGCTTATTCGTAATCTCGTCAAGTTTTTCCTTTCGTTCAAATTCTTTAATACAATTAGGTACTTTTCTATTTTGAAATCTGATTTGAATTTCGAATAGGTTCTCAACTTTTTATCTGGATAGGCTTGTTTAAGGAAGTCATTCTGCCATTGAAGTATAAATTTCTCTTTTAATAATTTCTCTATTAAATTGTGTGAAAATTCCCCGTATTCATCACCGTCATTGTTCCAAATATCATTACAGCTAATTAGCGACATTGTAGTTTGATACTGTTCAACCAGGTCGAGTTGTTCGATGCCAGCAATTCAACATTACATTTGTAAGCATCGTATAAAATTTCATGTGAATCAGAATTTCTTATGCGGTGCCAGTTCTTACAAACACTTTTCATTATTTTTAACGAATATGGATATGCTCCGAGCTCACTCAGTACAGCAATATTAGAGGCTTTTGAATTCACTCCCAGAGTGTACTTAAGAAAACTCAGATGTAACTTTTCAAACTCCGTCGTAAAATATCCACTAATATCATCCCTACCAATACATTTTAGTGGAGAAATTGTATAGGCACCCCATATTTCACACCCGTAAAGAAAGATTGGAGCAATAAGTTTATCAAAGAAATCAAGATGCAAGCGACCAAGAGACTTCCTTGCTTTTTCACATAGTTGTCTGACAGCTCCAGCAAAATTTCCATTTGACGTCATTTCAAGACTTAGATATGTAAATTTGTTAGAAATTTCCAATTCTTGGTTACTGATAAAAATCGTCTCACAATCTTCTTGCCAGCCTTATAAAATATAACAACTTTAGATTTTTCCACGTTAATATTTAAGTTCCAATGTTGACAATATGAATAGAGCTTATCAAGACAACATTGCAAACCACTCTGACTATCCGAAATGAGTACAAGGTCGTCTGCATAAAGAAGACAACTCAGCTTTTCCTTGTATAATGTAACTGGATCACAATCATCTGTAAAAATTTCTGGTAAATCATTAATAAATAAATTGAATAACGTTGGACTAAGAGCACATCCTTGTTTTACGCCATTGGTTAGATATATATTTTCGGATAATCCTGAATTGAATTTTATCTGTATAGACGACTTGTCATACATGTCTCTCAAAATTTTATACATAAATCCTCCTATTTCATATTTTAGACATTTGTAAAATAGACCATCATGCCACACAGTATCGAAGGCTTTCTGTAAATCAATAAAACATACGTAAAGGAATTTCTGCTTGCCCGCTACTTTGACACATTTGTCTATAAGAGATCGAAGGACAAATATGTGATCGCTTGTGTGACAATTTTTTACGAACCCAATCTGAAATTTACTGCTGTGTCCCTTTTTCTTCATATGGTGGTCCAAACGTTTTTTCATTACTGCACAAAATAGTTTGGATAAACAGCTACTCAAAGAAATGCCCCTGTATTTATTAGGGTCTAAAGCAGATCCACCTTTATGTATAAGTGTAAGCATACTTATTTTCCATGGAGGTGGAAAACAACCAGATGTAAATATCATATTAAATAGCTTTGCTAATACAGGAAGTAATGTATCTCTGCAGGATTTGATCATCTCATTCAATACTCCATCTTTGCCCGGTGATTTACCATTTTTTAGTTCTTCAATGCAATATTTTATTTCACTTCTACTAATTTTAAAATCGAGTTCGGAAAATGTGGGGACCACTGTTTCATCTAATTTCTTTTTAACCTGATCGTACATGGGACTGCTCTTTACTTTCGTTTCATCTGACATGATTCTCGTAAAGTGATTTAACCATACTTTTGCATCTATTTTTTCAGACGGGATTGATTTGGGGCATACTACATTTTCCAACTGTTTAATGAGTTTCCAGTACTCCTTAGGGTTAACTCCTTGAAGCTTACTCAGAGAGTTAATGAGATTATTTTTAAAATTTCGCTCGCACGCCTTGCTCATTTTGCGGAACTCTCGGCGTGTGGCATAGTATGTTTGTCGTAAAGAACAGTTATGGGGATCAGAAAGTGTGTAACAATTTGTACTGGCAAAAATTGGTAATTGTTTCTTTTTGCGCTTTTTCGAAGAACTGTATTTCAAAGCTAATTTACCCGCTTTGTTAAATATATAATTGAGATCGTTAACAGCTTCATCAATATCACCGCGGGTCTCCCATATGTCTTTGCCATGAATATATCTAAATCATTTTTACACACGGTTTCCAGCGTAAATTCGAATATTTTTGGGTCAGTGTTTTTCCAGTAGGGTCTACATGGCAGAGGCTCTAACGTTGTTTTGTATTCATTGACAATATTAAAGGGACTGAAAAATGTCTGTTGACATTAATGTCACATGACAGAATACGATGGTCAGAAAACCATGTAAACGGGTGAACTAGCATGGAGGTCACGGTCGGATAAACTGCAATGTCTGCAACAATATAATCAATGCATGTGGGTCTCGAAGCATTGGCACTGTAACATGTATATTTCCCAGTGATATCTCCTAATGTACGTCCATTTAAGATCCGTAGACCACTGGCTATACACAGGTCAACAATTAACCTACCATGTCCGTCTACTACTCTATTGTGGCTATTGAATCGCATTAAGGAAATATCAGCATAGTCATCGACAGGCAAAGGTATATGAAACTCGTCTGCTTTGTTAGACATTACATAATCGTTGGCTGTGTTAGTTGCAGCATTGAAGTCGCCCATTAACAAACACTTACCATTCAGCGATGAAAATTTGCATACATCGGTAAACAACGATTCAAAAAAGTCAATATCACTCGTATACATTGAGTTCTGTGGTGGGATATAAACAGTGCATATGTACAGATCATAATCTGTTCCCAAAAAACTAGCTTTTACTTTAATCCACACCATACCATCATTTTGGGGGGGGGGGGGTAATAAATCTACATGAGATTTGATTTTTTCTTGGATGTACATGGCAATTCCACCCGAATATTTAGTCGCTCTGGCAGATTTTGCTCTGCAACTTTTATGACATATATATCCTGGTATATTAAGGACACTTTCTGGTCTTGCATGTATTTCAGTCAAACCAAATGTGTGATATTTGGTAATCATAGATATGAAATCAGTGTCATCAAATTTCGACACACTGAGACCATCAACTCGGTGTTTGTGGCCATGTATGTTCCAAGTCATTAATTTGAGTTTATTTTCCATTTAATTCACACATTATCGTCAAAGTTCGGGCGGTTTCTCCATTTATTGTTTCTTTGTCCTTGCTGTGGGCGATTATTTTTTACCCTTCGTAGACCGGGATTGATAGTGTACTTTAGATTGGCAGCAAGGAGTCGCACACCTTGCTTATTGACATGCACACCGTCTTCAAACAGGTCATGTCGCCTGCCACCGTCACGTGACACAAAACTGTAGTAATTGTCACAGACGTTTATGTCGTCTCTTCCGTCAAATCTTAGGCGGATCAGAGAATTAACAGCTTGACCTCTAAGATCCCGGTCTCGACTGTCTGTTCTAGGTAGCCCTGTAGAAATGATCACCTTCCTTGATATTTCGGATGATTGGATCTTTTTACACAAAGAATCTATATTCTGCACCACATTTGTTGGATCCACTTTCTCAGCTTTGATTTCAATAGAGGTCAAGTGTAGAACTGATATGTCATACTTTTGTGTACAATTTGACACATAAGCGTCTGCCTCCTTAATTGTGAATGTAGTTGCTTTGGTCACGTCACAGTTTTGAATGAGTTTGTCTGATTGTATGTATTTCAATTGCGAAGTGCCTAGCAAAAGTATTTTCTTTCTCTCTGGAAGTGGAGGTGGAGCAGTCACTGTCTGCACGCGCTCTGTGTCGGTCCATACATTCTGTGCACCCGCTCTACCATCCGTACTTTGCTGGGTGTCTGTCTTTTTTTTTCTGTACTTGACACAAAGGTGTCGCTCCTTCTGCCATGCATTGAGCTTGCATTTGCCACTCAGATGTTTTTTCTCTTGCCAAGTCAACTTCTTTTCTCAGGCAATCTATCTTTGCATAAAGTACTTCGATTTCCCCATCTTTTCTTTTTGATTTCTCATTCAGTTTATTCAAATCTTCAAATAGCGATTCACGAATTCGTTTTCTTGTTTCAATTTCTCTCTCGATTTCGGAATGAAGATCTTTCAGTCTAATCTCATAATGGGTTTTCTGCTTTTCAAGTTCTGTGGTCAAACCTACAACTCTTTTCTCCAGCACATCAGAATTCGGGTTCACACACTCTTGACTATTTGGTATGAGCTTTTGGCTCAAATCATGACATAGGCTTTCAGAGCCTCTCAATTTGGCACGGAGTGTCTCAATTTCTTCGTTTTGGCGATTTACCTCTTTTTGTAGCTGTTTATTTTGTTCTTGTGCTGCCACTAGCTCCTGTTGTGCTGAGGTGAGCTCTTTTGAAGCGCTCTCTATTCTTACTTTTGAGTTTTCATCCTGGTATTCTTTAATAACGTCCAAAAGTTGCTTCTCAAGAATACCAAATAAGCAATTGATTTCAGTTATAGCTATCTCCATCATGCTATTTCCTTCAGTATTCATTTTGATGGATTTTTAACTCATTGTTTCTACCACTCTACATATTTTGTGCACTACTTCTGGCATTGATCTGCACACTTCGCAACACCATATAGCGTATACATCATCCTTGTTTTCTGGTATACATGTATAATGGAAGTAGCACATACACATCGTACATTGTATCATCTCAAGATCATTTTGCTTTCGATTGTGTTTACATTTTACACTGCATAGATCTTCTGCAACGTTAACAGAAGCGTGTTCTTCGTTTTTGTTTTTTGAAGCTTTGGTCTTCTTGTTCTTGATTTCAACGCTTCATGAAATCGTACGGGAATTATCACTTCATAAGAAACAAACAGATAGTGCCCTATATACCATTTATACGCAAATACATCCATAACCTGCCACATTTGATATCGATGTATTTTCATGGCATATGTTCATATATACTGACAGTACAATTAACAAATTCTCCCTTCATTTGCATAAAAGTTCTACTTATATTGATCGATCGACTGACTTGTCGAGAGTTTATAAGATCTCTAATAATGCCTTTGTATTGAAACAAACCATTATTATTTTAATATCTTTGAAGGATATCAATGTTTTAATAGAAGGCTTTTCTTTGAATTTTGTATGTTTGTCACCATGTAGTCAATACATAATGCTAGGAACGGAGTATGATAATTTGTAGAATGGAAACAGCTGTGGTATGTTTAGACCAGGTAAATGATGAGATCAATTGGGTAGCCATTGAAACAGATTACGTGATGTGCATGAGCTCATCAAATGAAAAATCATAATCTTGTATTTTACAGTGATTAATATTAATCTGGACATTCAATTTACTTGCGCAAAGAACCATGCACTCTAAATATTAATTGTAAACTACTGTTTCCTCGTGACATATACTTTTTAAGAAGCGTTTTGCTTGGCATTGACTTCATGTTTCAGGTCGCATTTATGTTTCCGTGTTATTTAGTTGGAAATGTTGCAATATTTCCTGTATAACATTGGTGTTTGTAGGGAGTGCAAGCGCAAACATGGGATACAGAAAGAATCTACATGTGCAAGACAGGGCATTTTTTTTAAAGTGTATAACTTAATCCGTGCTAATTACTGTCACTAGAGATGCGTTGTCTAGGTTACCATCTCTACAAGTACTTGCAAAAATTCACTCAAAGTACAGGAAGCAAATAATAATGTTATGTTAAAAGCTGTTGACGGGGATCTACTATGGATCCATGCATGTCAAACAAAGCCAAACAATTCTTCACGTGCTTTGATGATACCTTTACACAATATGTTGACATGTACAAATGGGTCTGATATAGTTCAAAATGTACGGTAAAATATATTTATTTCAGACCAAAAATCATTAAAGTTTGTGTTGCATATTTGTATTTGTGTCTTTTTGTCCAGAACTACTTCCTAGTAGTCAATTACCTATTACGCAGTCCGAACTCTCCATACGCTAACCTGTCACTGTCTAACTTATATACATATAGAAGTACTATTGTCCATATTGCACACGTTCCTCTGTAAAATTTTGACATAGGCTGTATTAGCCCAAATAAGTTAAAGGTTCTTTAGCAGGTAACTACTCAGTAGCAAAACAGGCAAGTCGAAAAACTGTAAAATTATTGTAGCCAAACTTTCTAATAATCTGTGGATATTAGTCACATTTGTAAGGCAAGTCAGAATAGAATGAAAGTCATCAATATGTAATTCAAGAGAATGCAATCAAAATATAATATTTCTTAACCAGATATCAAGTGCAATTACATGTTTTTCATAATCAGTTTGGCAATAAACATAGACACTTTTAACTCAGGAAAGATGCGCAAAATTATCTAAAAGTGCATATTTTTGGCCTGGTTACTATTCCAGCCACATATAAACTGAACGTGCAATATCGGACACGAGACTTGACGCCTGCACTTTGTGACATGAAGACACTTTTGTAAACTTGAAGTGCTCATGACAGAATTGGTTTGTGTCGCACATTGTCCAGCTTTGGAGTGTATCGTTTTTTCCACAGCATTCCATTTGGATTCGGACATGAACACATATTAAAAGTATTATGGGAGGACATTTGGTGTTAAGAACTCTTCGGTGATTGTGACTTTCGTCGAAAACAGAGTGTAAGTACAGCTAAGAAGTTGTACTTATCCATGATCGTTAATTTCCAAGATATTATTATCCTAATACATTCGTCATAAAAACGGTAACAAGGATCAGAGGTGAGTCTTAGTGACGTGAGGACTATGATGGCTGCCACGTCTATTTTCAAAATGGAGAACCTGATAAATACAGAGAAGTTAATCATGGCTCCCAAGAGACCATGATCTTCTTACATGCTAAGCTCTCTCTCTATACATACATACATACATACATACATACATACATACATACATACATACATACATACATACATACATACATACATACATAAAACAGCGTCTGATATTTGGAAAGAAGAAAAAATATCTCATTCGGTGGTACCAAAACTGAAGTACAATGAGTTTGCCGCAGTGCTCAAAGCTCCGAAAGGCACCCCTTGAATGAAAACTCTATCCTCAAGCAGACAATAGGTAGACACAAGAGCATGTTCATGCTGCACCCACTGATGATTGGACCTCGTTAGTTGACACACACTTCATTTACAAAGAAAAAGGGATTGGAGAACAAGTGACAACACTTGTATAAACTTTTTCCATGTTATGAACATTTCGTATACGCAAACGTGATTATAAATAGATATATACATAAGCATGCACACGTATACCTTTTGAATTTACATAAATTGAAAAGCTTGGTGTGTGTTATGTTGTACAATTTTGAAATGTTTGTTCTCAATGGTGTATTGTTGAACTGGTTCATAAGCGTCTTTGTTTACTGTAAATGTAAGAGGCATATAACATGTTAGAGTGTCGGCTGCTGTGGGTAATACTGACAATGATTTTATTCCCTGTCTTGCGTGCGGTGAACAAGCAAGTAAAGATGCTTCGTACTTATTGTTTTGTAGCCACAAGAATATCAGACATTATCCACATTGTTACACCTCGGTAGATTATCCTTAAGCAAACTAGATACAGTGCGTAGTTGGGCATAAAATATATTATTTATTTCGTCCCGGTTGTGACCCCCAAGAATAGTAATAAGGTGATTTATTTACTATCTTCTTTGAAATGAGCTTAACATCGGGGTACATTTAAATTCAATTTAATGAATTCCCGGTCTTCAACTTTAATTCCGTGTCATTTTGAATACCCATGCTCTCCTGGCACTCAGGCCTTACTAAAGCACTTAAGAAAAGTTACAGATTACTCATAATGAAGTTGTTAGATTCATTCTGGACATGGACATTCGGGATCACATAGGACAACGTGAACTGGGCAGCACTGGCAATATCAACGTAAATGAACTATACTACATGCAGTTCAGTTTGCACAGATTGGATAGCATCACAGATACAACACCAGAGGGCAGCACGATCATAATAACTTTGTCCCGAGTGTGTCTGGTCAAGCCAGAAATCCCTTTTAGTATACAATAATATCAGAATGGAACGAGTTACCTGACCACATTACAGCAGCCAAAACCGAACAAGCTGTTAAATCCAAAGTAAAGCAGCATCTTTTGGACCCGGTAAAACAGAGCGAGAATAACATGTTCCATTATGATAAAACTGATAGTTTTAGTACATGTATTTTTAAATGTGCAATGGTGCTGATCAATGGAAAGAGACGCTACTATCACGAAGTTACAATTTTTAGAAATTCACAATGTTGATTTTGAATTTGATTCTAAAAAAATTTATCTGCCCTGATATTTTTTTTCATCCAGGACACCCAAAGGAAATAAGCTTAGATATCGGCTTTTTTTAGTTATCCTGGTTCTAGTAGTGCCCATTAATTAATAATGAACAGCTTTTGATATTTATTGAGCATTCGTGTTTTTTGTCTACTTGATATTAGTTTTGCCATATAAGTTTCCTGGTGTCAATGTATGTATTCAGTTTTAGCCATTCTACGAAAGGCATATTGATCCCACATAACATTCATTGTATTTATTTTATTTTCATTTACATGATGGGTAACTGTGACATCTGTGTAATTGTACCCTCGTATGCTATTTTAGGTTCGAACATGCTTGTCACTGTGATATGCTGTTTACACTCATTTGTTTAGGTACCATTTTATGCATAGCTGACCGGCACCGAATAGAGTCAAATCACATTACGGGGCGCTTGCTGTCGGAAGTGCTTGACCGACCTCTCCCGACCATTCCCGATATGCAGGACTCGGTTACAAACGTGTAGACTGCATTCGGACAATGATAGGACATTCCCAATCATTGAGGATAGAAATAAGACTTATCACTTTTTGTGTCCTAGCGCTGCTGGATCTCAAAGGGCAGCCACAACTTGATCTGTGTGAACGCCGCATTTACAAGCTTCCCACTTCGTTACAATTTCACGAACTTTAACTGTCATTACGCATATCCACGTAATATACAATCTATGAAACTATTTTATTCTCCCCTCCTGTCATGTGGCAGTGAAGCACGGGAGTTATTTCTTTTGAAGGGACTGAGGCCAACAAATTTTATGGACCTGCGTGATAAACCAGTCTTCGAAACCATACATGTAAAATTTTGTGAGTATATTTTCGGTGTCCACCTAAAAGCGACAAACGTTGCAGTCAAAGCAGAACTCGTCAGCTATGCTATACTAATTGAAATCATGTAAATCTGTGAAGTATTGGGCACAATTAGACAAAGTAAAGCAAAATTCACTCATATATAAAAGCTTAATGAAAAATACATACAACTTTCTTCAGGCAATAACTGTTCGATAAAATATTTCCAGACATTGTACAGTGTACGGATATGCTAGAAACCTGGAATAATCTAGGTGGAAATTGTTGCCACAGTGCTGTCTTCAAACTGAGACAAAAATATCTATTCCTTAGACGACTACAGACGGAAAGAATGTATTAAATTAAATGGTACTGGTAGCAATTACCAGCACTAGTTGTGCTCGTATTGTAAGTTTAAAGACAGCTCTGGGATGGAGTTATATCTCAACATAAATTTAACCATTAAGCAGCGACAAAACTTCAAAAAACTGAGAATCAGTGTCCATACTCTAGCTTTTGAATGTGGCCATTACACAAAACCAAAACAACCGGTTGAGTTGAGAAATGTTTATTGTGTGGAACGGTAGCTATTGAGGATAAATTTCAGGTCATGGTAAACTGTAGTTAATATACTCACGCTAGAGGTGACTTGTATGCCAAGTTGATAGCAAAAGATAAGAACTTTCAGAGTTTAAATGACAAAGATGAGTTTGTATATATTATCAGAATGGGCAATACCCATGATGCATGCCATCTATTACTCCAATATACAAATTATGTATTCGAAACAAAGAATCAAGAACTTGGATATCGACCTGGCTGCCTCATTGGACACATCTGTAAAAATAATCAAACATACTGTGTATATATGTATGATCTTGATTCCTGGATGCACACTTTTGTATGTAATGTGTAGTCAATGTGTTTTTGTCCTTACCGCACCGATATGTTTGTGACCATGTAATATGGTGTATATCAATAAAATCTATACAATATATATATATATATATATATATATATATATATATATATATATATATATATATATATATATGTGTGTGTGTGTGTGTGTGTGTGTGTGTGTGTGTGCGTGTTATGCTTTCAATGACTTAAGTTTTGAATCGGCATGTATGTATGTTTGTATGTATGTATGTGTACTTAATTATCACGGAAACCGCTGCTAGTTGATTCGCATAATCATATCACGATACATCCGACACAGTAACAGCACAAGCATTTAAAGCTCATAAAAGCAAATGCATGAATTAATTCTGATAAAACAACTAATGCAATGGTGTCCAGCTTTTTACTTGTCACGTGACTTGTCGTGGTCAATTGTATTGGTCAGTATGCATGAAAGGTTAATTAGAACAGCACCAACAGCGCGGCAGAAATTGTGGCGTAGGGGATAAAGCGCTGGACTCTGGAGAGAGAGAGAGAGAGAGAGAGAGAGAGAGAGAGAGAGAGAGAGAGAGAGAGAGAGAGAGAGAGAGAGAGAGAGAGAGAGAGAGAGAGAGAGAGAGAGAGAGAGAGAGAGAGAGAGAGAGAGAGAGAGAGAGAGAGAGAGAGAGAGAGAGAGAGAGAGAGAGAGAGAGAGAGAGAGAGAGAGAGAGAGAGAGAGAATCAGGATCTGTCCTTGCAAACCAAAGCATGGGAATATGTGTCTTGCTTAATAAATAGCCAACATTTCTTAAGATTTATGCATGACCCAGTCCCAAGCGAGTAGACTAATAATTGCCCTCACCGGTGTTTAAGTTATACATGAATTACCTGTTGTGAGTGTGTGTGTCCCGGACTTGAAAGGAAAAAAGTATGGATAAAAAAATACATATTCGGAAATAATGGGTTGCAGGTCACTAGCACTTGCGCGTGTCTATTAAAGATAGAAGTGTAACGTGAACCCCCACGTCTATGAAATATAGACAGTCCTATAGAATAAAGGAAAATGGTCTTAGCTGGGTTTAACTAATTTTCACCTCCGTACAGAAATATCCCTGCGGTTTTTCTGTACTATTAATTACTGGCAAAAGGTTGTGAAATACACTGGCAATTTTTTTAAATCTTGTTTTTTCCTATTCAGTGTTCAAAGTCTGAATTTATTTCTAAAATAGTTATCACGTTGCCCCAGTTTTAGTTATGTTTTCAAGCTTCTGTGCCTACATTCTCTAGGTTCTATTACCTTTAGTAAAGTTACAATACATGCAACTGGCTAATTTGAACCTGAAGAGCTATATTTTGAAATTAGATCCTTTAATTTAAGACAGTTTTAAGTCTTAAGCTATGAATAAAATGAATTTAAACAAATGCAGAGACAGACATTTTTAAGTACTTGCATCTTATTTCACTTATATGTGCTTTTGCGTAGGGACAATTTCCACATTTGGGCGCCGGTTTCCGGGTTTAGCCCACACTGTCATTCTTGCACAAATAAAGACAATCATAAAACAAAGAAATATTTAAACACTTTTTGACAACTTGTTAATGCCGAATCCTTGGTAGGTTTTAGCTCCGAAAGATCAAATGTACTTGGTATGTTTAAACACTATGAATAAATTCTTGTTTGGTGAACAATGTTTAAATTTTAATTCTGGGAGAATGGCATGGATATGTAGCAACAGAAACAAGTTGAGAATGAGAATCTTGGTCATTTGATACTTTTTTGTGTGAAAAATATGTTCAGAATAGACCATTATCAGTTTCTGAAACAAGAGTTATTGTGCCTTGCTTTTCCAGTCTGAGTGACAGAAAGAGGTTAAATATCATTTCTGGAGGACCTATTGAAAAAAAACATATACTGAACCCCAATGAAAAGTATCCACATGCCAATTTTGAAGTATTTTATTGTTTATACTTGAAACATTTCATACCTAGACGTGCTTAGAACTTAACAAAGCATTCACTTTTCTGGCGTAAAAATAATGTCACGCTCTACCGACATTAACGTCACTTACAGGCAAAAAATGTCATTAACTGCCCTAATTGAAAGTCACACAAATTTTTCTGTTCAATATGGGATGTGGCCACCTCGAGCATCAACACATGCTATACATCTGCGGCGCATACTGCTGACCAGGGTTTGAATTCTGTGTTGGGGAACATTATTCCATTCTTCCTGCAGAGCTTGGATCAGCTGGTTTCGGGTAGTAGGCCTAGGTGTCCTCCGTTGAATACCTTGGCCTAACTGATCCCACAAATGTTCAATAGGGCTCAGATCGGGTGAGAACGCTGGCCATTCCATGACATTGATGTTGTTCTCATTGAGAAAGTTCATTGTTAATCTTGCAGAGTGTGCACGTGCATTGTCCTGCTGAAAGATCGCCAGATCTTGATGCTGCTCCATAAATGGGACCATGTGCGGCTCCAGCACCTCATCAATGTACCGCCTAGCATTGAGGATCCCTTGAATGACCACTAGGGGTGTCCGGTAGCGGTTGCTGATGCCTGCCCACACCATGACAGAGGGTCCACCCCATCGATCTGCCTGACGGACACAGGCATCTGCATATCTCTCCCCAGTCCGGCGCCACACACGTTCTCTGCCATCTGCTTTGCTGACACAAAAACGGGACTCGTCAGTAAAAAGGACGGTATTCCACTGCTGGCGAGTCCACCTGGAGTGTGCTCTACACCACTGCAGTCGTCTTTCTCTTCTGGGTTGGGTCAGCAGGTTACCCCTGTAAGGTCTTCTGGCTGTTAGGCCACTGCTCCTCAGTCGCCTCTCCACAGTAGAATTACTGACAGGACGGTGATTCACCCCTTGAGTCTCACGGGCTGTTTGGGCTGCTGTACGGAAACGGTCTCGCAGGTGCATCAGCCGGATGTGACGGTCTTGGCCAGGTGTTGTCACTCTTTCTCGGCCAGGCCTAGGCCGATCATCTACGGATCCAGTTTCTTGTTGCCGTTCAATTAGTCGTTGGATGGTGCGCCGAGTACACCCCATTCTTTGTGCGATTTGAGTGATTGGGACTCCACCCTCTGCAAGCCCCAAAGCATGGTGTCTTTGACCTTGGCTCAGACGCGGCATGATCGCCTCAACACACCTGAGACCACTGGCTTTTTTCTTGGCTGAACATCCCTTTTTAAAGCCACTGAAAACATCAGGTCATTTTAGCCATCCAATAGGAGTGGTGGTCAGAAGCCATATTCGGTGCACAAAAGTCACATGCATTATGTAACAACCCAGCAAAAGTTAAAAAGTTGTCCTGAATGACCCTGATGTAGGCTCCAAACCATGCATATATGCACACACAGTACTTAGTAACTTACAAAATTAATGTGTTAATTTTTTTATGTGGATACTTTTCATTGGGGTTCAGTATAGAAAGTTCACAGCATCAGAGCACTTTGAAAATTACTTGTGTTAAAATAAATTATAAGCACAAGGTAGGGCTGACAGGCAATGTCAATAGCTAAATGTTTAATTTGTCATAAAATTTAACAACTGAGCAAAGTATTTGAAGCGATGAAGACTTTTCTGAAAAAAAAGTGAATAGACGGTTTAATGGGCATGCTCTTGTAGCTCTACAAGCACACACAGACACACACACACACGCACACATACACACAATATATATACATACATAAAGATAGATAGATAGATAGATAGATAGATAGATAGATAGATAGATAGATAGATAGATAGATAGATTGATACACGCACACATACACACACGCACACATGCACATACATACACATATATACATATATAGATAGATGGCCAGTTAACTGCCCCGTGAGAGCCAATTAGACCAAAATCGCATATTCTCACAATTCCATTTTTCGTGCGACTTCTCGGCTCAGAGGTTTTCAAGAGATTGCTCGTAAATGGTTATTGAAAATATACATTCTTGCCTAGGACTGTTTGCAGATATTTTTTGTGTTTGTTGGGTTTTTTGCAGATGCTGAATCACGCAAAGTGGAAAATTGAAACTGTGCTTCTTTACCTTGGTTGGATCTGTACCAAGTTTTTTCAAACAGTCACGCTCCAGTTTTGGATATTTTAATGATTTCTGGGCTTATTTTTTGGCAAAATCTTCATAAATCTTCCCATTTTTTTCTACAAAATTGCACAGGGACATTTCTGGGAGTCCCTGGACCAGCATATCTTCAAGAAAATTCAAATGTTGTCGACAAGTATTTAAACATTAAATATTGAAAAATGTTATAACTGCCACTAAATATGCAATTATATGTATTCATGATATCTGTCAACGTTGAAAGTTATCTCCATATTTATATTTGAATGTACCTTTATATAATTTAGCGATATCTCAATTCAAAGATGAGAAAATTTTGAGTAAATTATAAAACATTTTTTTCTACTTATGTGATTGATACTTTATCAAAATCATGGTATGGCACTCTGTGTCCAATATACCAAACTGGGTTTAGCCAGGGTGGATGCGGGATACAGGGAGCAGGCTAGTTCAGAATAACGCTACACAGTACCTTTCTACAAAAAGGAAAAATGTGAAATATTCTCACCTAAATATGTAGCCTCTTTATGTAACTTGGCAATAAACAAAATGCATTGCATGCGGATTTTTTACATATTACCAAGTATGGTCAGATGTCATGACTCAAGTGCTCTGTTCTTACATGGCCTTTAATCACAGGGCACTTGAGTCATTCACTCATGCTCCTTCCCTCTCTTTTTTATGGTAAAGAAAATGCGGTCGGATGCAACATGTTTTGATTTGCTCATTTACTTAAGCCAGCTTTAACAGGTATTGCTTTACGCATTTACATAATCATGGCGTTACAGCCACACATACACACAGTACGCTTTCCGAAAATGCAATTTTTTCGTGTGTGTTTATATATGTTTGTACTGGTCTGCATCGGTGAGTCTTTTGGGCCGTGCAATATGCAATTTGTAGATGGCGAGCTCAGAAGGCACAGGGTGTGAAGCCAGACCAACTGAGCGCGTCAATTTCTCATTTTAAGGACACACAACCGTGCCATTGTGCCACTTTCTTTTTGACGACTGTGAACTTTCAGAGGTAATAAATATATCAAAACTTCTGGACTAAAATATCATTGTTGCTAATGATGTTACTTTCGTCTGCATATAAAGCTACAGTAAACATTCAGATGTGATGATAGTCGGGTCAACATTGATATACGCCATTTTGTTTATCCACAGATTGTTCGTAAATTGTACACAGTGCGCTAAAGTACCTGTATTTAAAGTTATCTGATCCTTGCATTGTACAACATAAGTGGTTCCAGTACATACACAATCAAATTTGAAAGTTAATGTTGTATCATTGTTGTTCAAATCAGAACTGGACATTAAAGTAAAGAAGTATATGTCTAGCATACACGAACATAAATAAATGCTTGGTATAGTTTCGTTATTCAGGAAATTCCCGAAAAACAGAACTCGTTGAGTTCATGATTTAAACATAACGTAAAACATAAGAAGGATGTTTATACCTTTTTAGATGTAGAAGTTTGTCAAATATTGTATGTCCTTCAACAAAGATCTCTGTATTATATTTCAATTTATCCCGTAATAAAAAAACTAGTTAATAATAAAAAGAAATCTCATTGGTTGAGAAGGACGGCACGAGCCGCTTGCACCAGCCCGTATCTACGTCTACATCCATATCTACGGCTACGAGATATACTCGCTAGATGGCGAGTCAGTATACGCTGTGTCATGCCTGTGGCACGCGCGTGATGCAGACCTGAAGTCTGGCTTACTATATTTTAGGCCTACAAGATGGGCCTAATAGTTTCTTAGTACGGGATAAAATCGTTATTCCGTGAAAGAGCCCGGTTGAGAGAAATATACACCGGCGCATGGCCTTTATCTCCTTCGGCCTTCGGCCTCAGGAGATACAGGCCATGCACCGGTGTACATTTTTTGTACCCCGGGCTCCTTCACGGAATAACTGATAGTATCTTGAAAATCAATGAAGTCGGAAAAGTGATCCGATCATCCAGCAAACTTAAATAATATATCACGTAATTTAAATCCTCAACCATATCGATTCTATATATATATAAATATATATATATATATATATATATATATATATATATATATATATATATATATATATATATATATATATATATGTATATAACCGAGAATCATTTGTCTTCATAAATCATGTAGTTTCCCTTTGGCCAAAATTTGAATGAATAAGCTGACATTCAAACAGACTGACTGAGAGACTCATGGGCAGACGGACGTGCGGTCCAATCGATTGACAGATACATAAATGGACCATTTTCAAACATTTCATGAAAGACCGATAGCCATGCACCACTGTCCTTCTGGCTCTTTGCTCCAAGAATACAAAGTACAGTGGAATTATCCTTAGTTTGAGAGACAATCCCTGAGGCAGGTCAAAAATTGGTCACATAAGGCAGGTGGTTTCTCAAAGGCGGTTAAACAGCACGAAAAATATAGCACTTGAGGCCCCATAAATGTGGTCTTAACAGGCAAATGGTTTTTAATTGGAGTGGTTTCTCAAAAGAGGGTGTACTGTAATGAATATTTCTGACGAAAGAGAAAGAAATAGACACAAACAAAAATACATATAAAAATCAAAACAAATGGTCTAAATTCCACATATTTATCGGAAGAAAACATAATCGTGTGAAAAGAAAAAAATTGTATCAAATGTATTACGTGAATTCTAAGAGAAGGTTTGATCAGCAATTAACAAAGTAACACTGCTGTAGTTTTAGGCACAAGATTGGTTATGAACGGGAATACATAGGTTTAGGAAAAAGTATGTCATTAAGCCTGCTTTATAATGCACCTTCAAAGTACATGGATATCTGTGCTAGTCAAACATAGTACAAACACAAAATTAACGTTGATTTGTGTAGCATTTGTCGAATGCCACCCACAGCACACTTAAATATTAATTTAACTAATAGCAGCAATAAACTATTTTATATTTAGCGAACACCGCATTTAATGTTTAGCGGCGGATGGGAGTTTCAACGGATACCTGCATACCTGCGATTTTAACGAATAACCACCCCTAAATGTCAAAATAAATAAATAAATAAATAAATAACGTTTAGCGGCTGTTCAACCGGCCGATCAGCATTTTAACCTGGTGAGTTACCTGTACCTATATGACTGCTTCAGGTCTGCCTGTCTGCTTAATATACTCCCGTATGTTATTTGTGCATGGTCCGATCGCAAATAAATTTATTTGACTCTTCATTTCTGGTCCGATTGTGGAATAATTTACGCGAGGATGTCCATGACTCAGGGGACCTTGTTTGGTGTTTGTCATGAGACGTGTTGCAAAAACCATGGAAAGGATTTTACGGAAATTCTTCATAAACCTTTCATATCGCACATTTATGTCTTTCCTTCACTAGTGGACAATAGACAGTAAATTTATGGTTATATTACAGGTGCAAAATATTCCTTAGGCCATACCAGTACACTATTCGGCAGTTCCTGCTGAGGATATTTGTTAGGCCATGCCAGATACACTATTCGATAATTCCTGCTCAGTGCTGTTTGTGTCAGATGATATTTTCCACCAATGAAAGTAGCAGGTTTTGCTTATCCCCAGATGTCTCCACCTGACAGACAGACACACAACCAGAAAGAGGGATAGATAGATAGACCGTATTCCACCAGAGGTCTCTCGGCCGCTGTTAATTTCTGATTCGAAGCTTTATTCTCTGGTTCAAAACCCCACATCACAAGATGCACTGCTTATCACAAAGTACCATACAAAAAAAAAAAAGGAAAAAAAAAAAGCAACGGAATTGATTTCAAGCTTCATGCTAATTTATCCAGTAAGAATCCACATATTTAACATGTTGTGGACAGTAGATGTGTTGTACCACACCAAGCTGCCACCTGCTGTAGGGTAAGGCCGGGAAATAGCCAAAGACATTGTATGTTTCCTCCTATCTAACACGTCTCATTGATTGAAAGGTATCAATGCAATCATTTAAAAAAATATAAATTTCAATGTGCATGAAACACAGATCCCTGATCTCATTAGAATTTAGCATTTCAACTTTGGGTACCATTTTGAAAATAAACATCAAGATTTGTTACATGCACATGAAATATCACGAATCAATACAAATGCGGAAAACGCTTTTGGTTATTAAGTCCAGTTCTCAATTTGTTGCTCAGAATTAATTTGTACTTATGTGGTTGGAGAAAAGTTTCAGCATCATTAGATTATACTTTACCTGCGTTGTTGTAGAATTGTGAACAAAATGGAACTGATCTTTGCATATATTTGGTTCCCCTCCCGTTTGGTAGACCCACTTTACAAAGCAAGGCTGACCATGTAAAACATGCTGCAAGGTAATCAGCCACATGAATATACGCCATTTGTGTCAAAACTGCCTTTGCGACTATATTCAAGCCTCAGAAGAACTATTTGAAGTTTCTATGTGCCATTCCATGTCATGAAGCTGGATATTTATTATGCAAGTAGGTACGATTCTGGAATTTCGCGTCAGATTTAAAATCTTTGGAACATGTCCTTTAAAATATACAGGTCTATTAAGCGAGCGGCCAACTCCCAAAAAGAGGTATATTTTAGATGTTTAATTACCCCACCGTACAGATATATAAAACATTTCCTAAATTTATCTTTAGCTTCTGGAGATAATATTTCGGCATGTCGTCCTTACTTATGTTTTTTTAAGGGGAAGAGAATAAAGCATACATACAAGTATATATTTACTCTCATGATTTCATATTTTCTGTATATTGTACTGTATTGAAGCCATGAAATCCAATTTTAGAGCTTTGTTGATAATAATATAGTAATTTTATATTACAGTCACCCCTATTGCAGGATTCCTTGCAATCCCTAGTGTAACAATGGTAATATGTTCACACACCCCTTCCTTTTTTCTTGTCTCGATAATTTGTTGAAAATCATTACACTGACAACAGCATCATGTAGTGACCAAATTTGGTTGATATTAAGAACGGGTACATCCATACTGAGTTTTAAGAGAATCTAACATATAGCATTTTTTCCATTTTCCGTTCATGACTTGAACAAAATCCTTTTTTTTTTTCGTTTTCAGGATAATTTAAGTGTCAAAAGCAAATAAATTGAAAACAAGATACTTCTTTTTCACTTGTTGTATTTTCTGGTATGGATCACACTGACAGGGCTTCAACTTGATTGTTTTACTAATGATTTGGGAGAACTTAAAACAGATTTTCAAAGCTCACAGCCAGACATACTGCCTGTCAGTGTCAGTGTCAACATTAAATGATATGCAAAGCAGCAAAGACTTAAGCTCAATTTGGTCCACGTTTCAGACATGATGATCACTGATGTCATGTAGCTTGATTTTCAATAATCTTTGTCACACTCAGCACATGAATGTTAAATTTAATGCAATAATAACTGACTAGAGTCTCAATCTGTACTTTAAAGCCAAGGCAATGAAGCAAGAAAAACAACAACAACAATCTTGTCATTCATTACGATTAAATTATATTATACCAAGAGTAATGATCACATTGTGATTAGTACTGTCAATGATCCTGAAATAAAAGCACAAAAAGTCCTGACATCAGGTGAGGACTTTTTAAATCTATCACCTAGTGATTTTAAGTGAGAGTAAATTATTCTCGTGTAAATTAAATCATAGAATAGCTCAAAATACAAATAAATAATAATAAATGATAATAAAAATCTCGTGAACCTGACCAGACCTGCAGTCAATACATACAGAAAAATGAGTATCAATTAGAACATTCAAAGACTTCACTTGAGAAAGTCCTTTTGTTGTCTTGATGATTATAAAATTGTTTCAGAACAACTAATTTCCACAACATCATAACTTTAAGCTTGTAACACTAAAATAGTTTGTAACAGTTGTTACATAACGTTGTTACATAAAGTTATGGTTTATCACAAATAACTTGGGCTGACTTGACCAGAGAGCCAGTTGAGAGGGAATAAATCTACTGTCTAAGCAACTTTAAAACATAATCATGTCAAGCGTTACCGAGTATAGAATGTTCCAAGCCCACTAAAATCTTCTGTCTTTCTCTGGCAATAAAATTAATCACTGAATAATCCTGTCTTTCATGGCCATTCTGTCAGGTAGTTTAGCAAGTATTAGCCTAATTAGGTTTAATTTGCAGCAAAACAATTTTCAATGTCCACATTGAAGTAAAGCATTGATAACTGCTTAGTAGTCTCTTCTGACAAGCATTCACGTTTCTCATTGAAGAGATGTTTGTACTGTGAAAATGATCATTCAACGTCCACACTAGCCACAGGAGTCCACATTGTGTTGAATGCAGCACGTGAGAGATTTGGGAACCTATTGGCATCAGAGAGCCAAAACTGGGAAAGATCTAAAGGATTTGGTAGTTCCTCTACATTGTACTTCTTGTAGATGAGAAATTCCTGATGTGTGTCGCCTGAAGTTGAATCAATGCGCACATGCGTACATCTGTAGTTTCTGCAGTAATATACATTGTACCTTCCTTTGCCAATATTTGTCTCAACGCTGATAAATATCTGTCAAATACGCGAGGTAGGTGAGTCTCCTGTAGGCTACAGCGGCCCGTCAGAGCATCTCCTTGCTGGCAGTGCTTTCACAAAAAGGGTTGAATTTTCTCCACTTTTTACAGTGCTGTATGTCCTCTACTGCACACATTTTGATAAAGTAACAAATAAATTCATCGCATAAGGCTTTTGCAGTACAAGTACTCTCGGTTGTTTTCTGTTGTTTGAAAACAGGTTCTAATCCAACTTGTGCCGTAACCGCTGCTGATTTCTGATGCGTATGTTGCTTTGAGGTGACTTCCCTTTTGACTGTATCAATGCGTTTCCAGTCGATGGCTTTTCAACAGTAGCCACAGAAAATTACGTCTCAATCATGATACATTCTTTCACTTTTAAAGTCAATGGCACGCTGTTTAGCGTTTATGTTATAAACCATGCTGCTTCTTTTTTAAATTTTTTTTTTTGTAACTGGAGATTAATGGGTGTCTGCTTCTCGTTTGGCGTGCTGGAGGAAGGGGTGCTTGATTTTGACGACATTTTGCTGTCCTGCACCTAATAAATTAAGTGCGCTGCGATTGGCTGAGCGGCATGCATATGATCGGTGGCCAAGAACAACACAATAAGAGACACGGCAGGTGTTGCTGTACCAGTTTAATAACAACTGATAACTGTTAATCGTTGTGAAATGAAAGAATGGCAGTCAAAATCAATGTAGCGTCAGTTATAACCCTAATTTTACGATTTATTTCTTGGACTTAGAATAGAATCCTGACATAAGGCCGTTTTAGGTCCATAATTCCCCGATCTTTTTCCACATTTCCGCGATTTTTTTTTTGCTGATTTTCCTTGAGATTATGGATTCCGTCATTCCGGAAACCTAAGAGCCCTACATGAGATTTTACAAGCTGGCTTTATTCCCATGTGCATTGTGCAAATTTGGTTCTTGATGTAAATTAGTGCACACAAGTGTTAACATTAGCATGCCAGGGGCACAGTTGCCTGCTCAGCAGATAAGGGCCCTTGAATGTTGGACTGAGCCACCAGTCAGTTTCAAAAATAAGCTGAGATTTTTCCTACTAAGCAGTCTAAGCTCCATGATCTATCTGCTCCATTTGAAGTGGACTGAAGAGTACACATGGAGGTTGTCTGTTTAACATGCAACAGGAGAGTCTGCTAAGCAGGCAAGGGGCAGGTTATTTGAATATAAATAATTGGAAAGGAGCTATGTGTCTTCACTGTAAGCAAATTTTGACACAAAGCATTTACCTTTTTTTTTCTCCATAACATCGAAAATGATCTACACTCAATACGCAAGTCTAATATTATTAATTAATCCACAAAAACCATTGCATGCTAGGCTGATTCTGAAGCCGTATTTACATTTTGCTGGTGGCTTTAAGGGTCTGCTCAGCAGGCAAACAAAACCAATGTTTCTAATACAAAGTCTTGGTCTTTGTTATGAAAGTGGCTGACAGTTTTTGAATATGACATTTTATATTTTGTGTATCTTAATGCAAAATTTAGTGCTGCTGTTGTTGAAAATGATTTTGTTCATAGAAGCTGATCTCAACTGTGAAATTTGTATTTTGGTTATATTTTACGAGTGGACCCTAAGGAAACAAAGAACTTCGTTTGCACTTGTGGTTGGAACTATTTTGGCAGTCAATGAGCAAAATTCGTCATGCAAATCGGTACACAGCATATTTTTGTGATTCTTGACCAATCGTATTATATGTATACTACAATATATACATATATGTATGTATGTATGTATGTATCTATCTATCTATATATATATATATATATATATATATATATATATTGTAGTATACTTAGTCACGTATATACGAATTGTGATGTTTGGATGGTAACAACCTTTCATAGAAGAATGAAAGATGGATGGAGTATCTTATTATTGTACAAAGTAAATGCTCCATGTTTTGGGTGGCTGTTTACAGTGCCGCCTTAGGGATTTTTTCAAGGCTATTGAAATGTTGTTTGTTGCGTAAGTTTGATCAATTTGCTGTACTTAAATTTCGTGAAGAGACATTTACAGGTCTTATCTTTTGCATGGGTCGAATTGTGATTCCAGATTGTTTTCCTCCATCAACAGAAGACACAGTTCATCAACTTTAGCATCACATTGTAATTCTTGTAATTCCTTGACGTCCCTTTCAAGCATACCTCAATGACATCTTCGTCTACTCACGCATGTAGTCCTGGCAGCTATGAGCCTGTGGCAACATGTACATATACAAATGGCGACCATGGGGAGAAAACATCATTCATGCTGGGTCTCAGGGGGTGGCAGTCCCAGATATGAATAACCTCATCCAAGTCCACCTACATATAGAACAAGAGAAATGAGTGAATTGTCCTTGCTCAGCTAACCTTGTGTATGGATCAAAATAGACAATAAGACATGAAGACAATCAGTTTAATTTTTTAGGTTTGACACAAAATTACAGAGAAAAGGGCAACTGGACATCCTTTATAGATCTACAAAAATACTGTTTGGAAGTGCAAATCTTTAGTTAACATTGATGCTTTGGCTTTGAAACTGGGCATAAGTATGGTACAAGGGCATGTGTGTGCCTTGGCAAAGGGTTTGGAGAATGCTATGAAAGACATTTGAAGTATTGCAGGATGGGTAAACATACTTTATGTTGCCATGTACCATAAGAAGATGGACCATGCTTTGTCAGGTTAAACTGTTAAATGGTCAACCTTTTTGCACTTTAAAAGAACTCATGGCGCAAAAGTTTTGTTTTCACCTTAAGACTTTGCTTGGCGAAGATGGATATTACCTTTTGTGTAAGTAGTGCTTAGACATATCTTCCAATTACAGACTTCATCTCATCAGCTGAAAGCATATGCACTTGCTTTACCTCGATCAATAGGGCCCAGTGTGCCTGGTGTAATGGGATAGAAACTAAATCTATGTATAAACTGGCATACAATGTGATGAAAACTAACCAGGTTATGGGAAGGTGAAAACCCCTACTATTGACCTTTTGGGTCAAGTGCAAATAACAGAAACGCGCAAACACACAGCTCCTGCACTCTAAGCTCGACATTATTATAATTGTATTAAAATGGACCACGTTATGCCTTGATGAAAATGGATGGCCAAATGACTTTTGCCTGTTTTCAGCTTCGGATTGAGTTGACCTATCACCAAACTTCATATTTTCGAAATCATTAATAGCTTTTTAAGTTAAAGAGTCATATATATATATATTTTTTTTTTTGGGGGGGGGGGTCAATTTGTTTCCATTTATTTTTTTTAAGAGGTCAGCTTATAGACACAATTTCGTTAAGCTCACAAATTGAAAAAAAGGATAGAAGTATATTACAAACACTGTCCAATATCATTCCGGACATTCTTGGCAAGTTAATGTGACGACCTTTCAGTTCTACATAAAAATAAGAAGTGAAAAGTATATAGGTCAAAGTTACAAATCCAGTACTACATGTAAAGCTTCAACTTATGTATATTAAGGACTTTATCAATTTTAAATACATACGGAAATAAACCTTTTTCTAGAGATAAGTTACTGATGTATGAAAAAGGAGAAACTATTTCAGCAACTACATATTTCAAAACGTTTGGGCTCATATCATCATTAACCTGGGCTAGAATTATTTCAAGAATTCATCATAATCTTTATATCATCATCTACCAATCTACCACTAGCAAAAAAAAAAAAAAAAGAAAAAGAAAAAAAAATGCACATACTGAGCCTCCCTCACATAAATATGGAGAGACAGGCACAGCAGGAATTTTGGTTGCTTACTTCTACCTCTGTAGTTGAAAAGTAGATTAAAGTGAGATGCAATATCGTGTGCGTCAGCAAATATGTATTATTTAATTTGAATTTTTTATGAATATTAACTTTATGTTTGCCATTAGTACCATTAATCAGTTTTCAGAGCTTGTATTAGCTGTTCCTATTTTGATTTAACACTTTATCAAAATGCCGCTTTTTAAGATATGTTAGGATATGATTTAATCTTTTAGGATATGAAACTAATCGAGATTTTATTTCACTTAACCATATAATGTATTTTTGTTTTTGTTTGCTTTAATGAGACACTTGGCAAGGTTTCTTTTGTTTATCTCCTGAAGAAACACCCCAATTTTAATAATTATGATGATGATGATGATGATGATGATGATGATGATGATGATGATGATGATAATAATACTTTATTGAACCCCCTGTTTCGGGGAAATTAATATATGTATATATTGAAAGATACATCATGATAACTGAAATATACAATAAACCAAAACCTACAAAATAATATTAAAGTATCAAGATGTCACGCAACAAAGTAAAAACCGCAGGGTGAAACATCTGCCAGTCTCCCGTTCACTTCCACTAATGAGGCATGAGTCAACGGAGAGACCAACAGGTGCTCTGCCCTGTCAGGGCAAATAAAGTTTCTGGATGACTGAGGTGTCTGCCTCTGCGAATCAACCACTCCTCCCTGCTCTGTCACAAAATATGGTTTGAGTATATTTTGGAGAACTATACCATATTTCAAATATATTATCTTTAAAAAGTAGTCATCATCAACATAAAAGGCAGATTTGACTATAAATTAGGTGAAAAATCCATTTCTTCTCATGATCACAGTTTTACCCTATGCATTTAAAATGATATAATTCTTTACAAGCAGTACATTGGCTTTGGCTTAAAGCACAGTAATTCACTATTTGTTCAGAAATTTTGCATTTGTGCACCATTATTAAGGAGTGGAAAGAAGCATCTTAGTATGTAATAAACTCAGCATTATTATGTCTTTCACACCAAATATTGATACATTAATTTGTTCAGGGGGCTCTTGGGTTTTTAGTTGCAAAATGGTCCAGTATGATACAGAATATTACATAACCTTACCTGGGTTGTTATTTTCTATGTATTTATTCCTAATGTTTTAGTGGTATGTGTAATAACGTTCATAATTATCTTCATTCACGAAGGTTGATGTCCACACTTTGAAAGCACGTTTACATCGGATGCTGTTGGGCAGGGGGTGCCAGGCAGTTCATAACTCTAAAGTCTAGTTTTAACTAAATGAACCTGATATTTTTCTCTACATATCAAAATTTATAATGATCTTATCAACCTCAAGTTCAACAATCTTATTTGTGGGTCAGATTAAAAAGACATGCCCAGGCCTCATGGCAAAGTATACCAAAAATGTCCCCAAAAGACACATATTTATAACGTTTGTGAGACAAATGCTCCAGGCTAGACCCACGACCGTCGAAAATGTAAGTTTTTAATGTGACGACCTTTCATTTGTTCATGAAAAATAAAAAGGGAGAAGTATATGATCAAAGTTGCAAATCCAAAACCACATGTAGAACTTATGGACGCAAGTGGAATCTTGTTGCGAAGATAACTGCAAGGACTCAGCCGTCTCAGAGATTTCTTGAATTACTCTTTTTCAAGGGGAAATTCAAACCCGCAGGGTGGGTTATGTTCGCTTTTAGTGTACCTTGGGTCCAGCTTTCTATGGAGCTGTACTCGAGTTATAGGAGAAAAACCTTTCTGTAACATGGCGTCCTGATCAGAGAAAAAATGGTCAAAGCCATTGATTGAATATTAGGTGCAAAATATGTGTTGATCTTTTACCCTGTTATGTACAGGGTTCTGAAAGGGATTTTTACGTTTGAACTGGGCACTGACCTTTCGACAAATGGCCTGTTTGATCCAGATCGAAATACGTATTTTGAAATTCTGGACAAAAACCAAAAATGAGAGTAGATGCCAAACCTGGAAACAGTAGGTCACGGTAAAAGAAAAAGGAGATGACCAGAACAAGTGTATTCAGATGAGAGTAGATGCCAAACCTGGAAACAGTAGGTCACGGTAAAAGAAAAAGGAGATGACCAGAACAAGTGTATTCAGACTTACCCTGAGATGAACTGTCACTCTGGAGACTCAGACAGAATGACGTGGGACAAATCAATGTATGTCACATTGCATTCCATCCTTTAACAAATCCTTGTACAGCCTGCCCCCCCCCCCCCCCCACTTTTTTTATTTAATTCCAAGATCCTGTTGGAGCAGTTGAATGGTACTGATAATCATGAAGCTTTTAAATAGATTTATTTCTGCGCCTTCTCCACATTCTATGCACCTAGTCCTCATTTTGATTTGAAAGAATGTATCAAATGTCCTATATAGAACACATGAGTAAAATGGCTTTCAAATAATGGTCAAATCTTATAATGGTCCATATTTTGATAATGATATGAAAGGCGGCCAGTCTGCATTTGAAAACAGTCAGTTTGTTGAGTTGTTAAACTTTTTTATCGATAACATTTACATCCATTTTGGAGATTCCATCGTGAGACAGTATTCCACAGGGTACAGATTTTGAATCTCTATTGGCAAATTTATGTTTATTTTTACTATAAGCATTTGTTGCGTAGCTGCCAAAAGGAAGCAAATCTCATGATAAATATTTTAAGTAAACACTTAGGTATATTGATGACCTAATAAACATCAATAATAAACACTTTTGAAACAATTTTTTTTTTCAAAAAGTATATATCCTGATGACTTAGACTCACAGAAAATGACTTTGAATGTTCATTGTCAGACGTAATGATATAAAACGATAAGAGTGAATTGAAGTTTAAACTATCTGACAAACGTGTTGAACTTTAATTTAGTATAGTGAATTAATCTCATATGGATAGTAATATTCCACTTGGGCGAACTAATTGTGTCTATGTATCAAGGGTAACAGCCTTTGCTGGAACGTGCCCTGATTTGAAAACTTTGACTCTCGTCGTGATTATTTACTGCTTTTTCAAAAACAATTGTGACACATCGATATTCGAAAATGAAATATATACAGATCGTTTCTGACGTTTGTGGGTAAAAGTAAAAAAAAATATTACATAGATATCCAGTGGATTTGAGATGTTATAGAAATGAACTAAGAAATATATAGCCTTAACAATTGTAACTGACTTTATATACAATGCCTGTATTATGACGAGACAGTTATTAATACTTCAGTTAAACATTACGCATGCTCAAAAATTCCAGGCCAACAATGCCACCGACAGTTGACAGTTTCTAGCAGCCAATGGATTTAAACTACTACCAACTTTAGTTCGTACCTGTCTGAAGTAAGCAGAGAGATTTTTTTTCTTTCATACTGCATTTTGTATATAGCACTGAATTATATATAGAAATATAAATTTGTTGGTATGTTTGGATTTTTATCTGGTTTGTTTGATTTGATGACGGAAAGTTTTTGATCATGGATAGTTCTTCTTTATTCGGATTTTTTTGTCCCACGTCTCAAACATTTGAAAAATGTTGTCCACTTCTATTTTGCACTGCAGTAATTATTTCTACATTGTCAATATGACATTTTATCCTCTTCAGATGCTCAATGAATAATGTATTGCTAGATAGCTATACCAGTCTGATGTCCCTTACCACCGAAGGTGGCATAGAGGGACATACAGTTAGTAAAGGTAGGGGCTGTGTATCGCTCAATCCAACTGTCCATCTGTCTGTCCATCCAGGATCATAACTTTTGATGTATGTCCATTAAAGCACAGAAAATGACGTGGAATGTTTATTCCTAGACATGATAATATATAATGATAACAGTGGATTAGTTTTAATGACATGACAAACGTGAAGATTTTTAATTTAATGTAGTAAATAATGCTAACAGGGATTGTAATATTCCACCTGGTGCACCTTATGTTGTCTATCTGTCACAGCTTGTTTCTTTTGCTAGAGTATACACTTATTTGTACTTTCGTCGTTTCCTTCGGTTTCAAAAAATCGTGAAACCAGGATATTAAAAAATGACTATATATATATATATATATATATATATATATATATATATATATATATATATATATATATATATATACAGTACTTCAGAAAAAAAACATTACACATAATCATAAGTTTTACACTGACAGCAAAGAGATTAACGGGTTATTAAAACATGAACATTCATCTTCCAATATCAATGTCAAAAATTTCACTCATAACTTGAGACCAGCAGTCAACCATAAAGGCAACTGTTGTTTGTAAACTAGTCTTCTCAATCTTTGAAATACCCACATTTTATCACATGTCAAAGAGTAAAAGAGATATGGTACACCTGTAACTCTTTAGTTCTCCTGACTTGTCAGTCATCTGAGCTGACGGCAAAAACAGTAAAAATGTGATTGATTCCCAGGATTAGCATAAGCATTCTTATGCCATGCAAACTGAAATAAATGATGCCGTTCATGGGGCTTTGACAGGTGAAACAAGTCGTTAAGAACTGATTTAGTTGATTCATAGGATGACGTGAAGTTGAACTGTTAACTCAGGACACTAAGGGTTAATATTGACAAAAGTATATGCAGTACACATATCCTGAAAAATTATATAATGAGACTGCTTAATGATCTTGAAACCCAATCGAGTTGTCTATGGTGCAACTCGTTTCCCTTTTGTATGTCCCCATACATACAGGCAAATTCTGTACCTTTATGATTTATATTAGGTCATGTTTCCCCACCATGCAAGGTTGATGCTGTATCACATAAATACACACGTACATACATGCATACATTGCACACACTGTGAGAAAGATTTGACAAGTTGGTTTTGGGGAGTAAAGTAAACCACAATATTTGTCAGTTTCAGCCATTTATTTATTTAAGATATCGGAATGATTACATAATAAGGTTGCTTGACGATTTTGAAACCCAATCGAGTTGTCTATGGTGCAACTCTTTTGTACGTTTCCATACATACGGGCAAATTCTGTACCTTTATGATTTATATTAGGTCATGTTTTCCCACTATGCAAGGTTGAGGCTGTATCACATAAATACACACGTACATACATGCATACATTGCACACACTGTGAGAAAGATTTGACAAGTTGGTGTTGGGGAGTAAAGGAAACCACAATATCTGTCAGTTTCAGCCATTTATTTGTTTAACATATCGGAATGATATAAATGTCGATTCTATGGCGCCGAATCAGTGAGGACTAATTTCCCTCATAATAGTCGGGATTATCTGAGCAAGACGGAAGAAGCCCAGATGGCATGTTTCCATGACATCTTTTCGTGGCATCAGCTCTTTTAACAGCGTATAGTCTACATCTGCACTCCACCATCTTGCATCTCTTCGTATCCTTATCAGGCAATAGCTTCAGCGCTGGGCTGTAAGGAAACCAAACGTTATGACATACTTATACAAAGCACTGAGGAATAACCCCTGCCCTTTTTTGCGACGGAATTATGAGTGGTACACTCCACATTAACTACCTAACATATGGCAGAAATGCTCAGCACTGAACATGAATCCACTGGACTGTGGCTTGAGCCTTGTCCTGCTTCCACGATCTTTAGCTTTGAGCCCAAAACAAAGGTCATGCAGATGAGCAATTATCAAGATATCTGACTTAAATTCCAAGATAGTGAGAAGTCCTGTGAATAGCTTATTTCCAAGACCACAAACATTTCTCAAAGTTGCCTGTATGGAGTCATTTCAAATGAAGTACCTTATCTGATTTCACAGACTATTAATAGCTCTAAATCAGAAACAGCAAGCACACCGCAGTGTTTATTGCACACTCCCTCCTTTATATGGAATTTTGGTCAATAAATGGTTCTAAATACTTTCTATTCTATCAAAACATGGACACTAACGTATAGTGTTGGTTTGTACAAACAAAATGACGCAGAAATCTTCACTAGCCAAAGTTCTACCTCAGTTTAGTTACAACCACTTTAGAAAATCCTTATTGTCACTGGGTGAATGTAACTGAAGAGTGACCGAAACTATATATATGTTAGGTGCACTCACAGCCCTAAAATTGAGGTTGTCTGACATATTGGCACTTTTGATAGTTTCAGGGGCTGCAATTCAATCCAACCCTATAGACATGGAATATTGGGCTTTGTAAATAGTGTTTAATATGAGATATTCGCTTCAAATGTACATACAGTCATCTGTCAAAATGAGAAACATATAACTCAAACTGTAAGATATGTAGAGAAACAGAAATTTTCATCTTTATAACTGCAATCAGATGTAGAATGTATATTATCAGTGCAAACCTTAATATACTCGTTGTAAAAAGAGGCTGCCCCAGTTTCTTAGCAACCACACTCAGTGAAAAGTCAGCTTATTAAATGCTGATCATTCTGCCCCTGGCGAATTCTGGGAACCAGGAGTGACTCATACTACACAACATTGTAGATTCATATATTGATCCCTGTATTCTCAATGACCCCTTACAAAGGCCATAGGCACCCCCATTCCAGGCACACTTTCTGCATATTTCTGGTTGATATATCAATTCCATGACGTCTTCCTTGTTGTCTTACTGCTCAAGTTACTGAGGCATGTCCTGTAGCTACCCTGTGCATATTACATTGCATTCTACGAGACACCCATATAACTCTAAACAACCTGGTGTTCAGAGCAGCCGCCGTTAGACCAATGGGGTGGTCTTGCTCTTTTCTCATGAGTCTAGACCAATGGAAATATGCTAGTATCTTCTTTGGCGTTAGTACACATCTTTAACGGGAGGTACGTTGTTATTCCTATGGTTGATCTGTGTCTGATATTCCTTTTATCTTAGCACTCATTTCCATTTGGGAACATCGGTATATTTAAAAGTAGACAATATAATCATTCAAATCTCTAACATATATCTGAAGAAAGGAACTGTTGCCTGATGCAAGGTTGGCCGACCTAGGTTCAGTTGTGGGCTTGGAAGCAAGTGGAATGCCATTGCTTTGACTGTGCATGGTTGTTATTTTCGAGTCCTTCAATGTCCCCCATCTCACAATTAGGTGGGGATCAATAAAGGTTTGGCCTGTTTGGTAATCCATTTGATAATATGAACATCAGCTTGCCCATGCGAGCCCAACCTGATGGGAATTTTTAAAATTCTGTTATGTCTAACAATGAGGCACTGCCTATGCAAACAATAATTGACTTTTCCATTGACGGGTGCGTCAAAGTCAATAAAGACCATTTGGACAAAACTGTACAACGTTAGCATGGCAGTATTCTTTCGAAGTACCAATCGGCTACACTTGGTGAAAATATTTCTACTCATACTGATATAAGCATGGGGCAGTAGTTTCGGATCTAAGTTAGAATGCCTCTGAAACATCATTCATCAACCACAACTCAAAATTGAATATGTAGTAGCTTTTATAAGCTGCTTCAGTACACATTCGCCAAATACCTTTATATACAAGGGGCATATATTTATTTCTTTAGATCCCCGGATATACCTAATCAAAGCGTTGGATGGAATGCAATGTTCAGGAACAAAAAACAACACAGATTACATTTGAAATAGTCTGAAGGTGATGTCCAGTTCCACACGACAGCTTTCATCAACTTTACCATCAACATAGTATCCGGTATCTTGCATTTCTATTGGTGCTCTAAAAGCATCGCGAAAAAGTGACTTTGCCAAAATACAAATAATTCTGTGAAAGTGAATAAAAGAATAATAGTGTGTCACTGCCACAAAGAAATATCAAGTTTAAATATATATATATATATATATATATATATATATATATATATATATATATATATATATATATATATATATATATATATATATGTATATCAGTGAAGAACTGCAGAATAGACAGAAATGTACATTTGACCAAGCTTGGTCAATTTTGTAGTCAAAAAAAGCAAACACACAAAATGAATTCACAACTCATCCTGGTGAATAGGTACAAATCTCAAGGCCCTCATGCGTGTCAGCCAATGCTTTGAAAGCCGAAAACTAAGTTATTTTGGAAATATACAAAATTTATTGAAATATTGCAAAAAATGGTAAGAAATCTATAAAGGATTGGACAAAGTGGATGCTGTGTTTTATGTCAACCAACGCTTTGAAAGCCGAAAACCAAGCCATTTTGGAAATATTCAAAATTTATTGAAATATTGCGAAAAATGGTAAGAAATCTATAAACGATTGGACAAAGTGGATGCTGTGTTTACGGCCTACTTGATCTACGTTCCCAGAACGTCATGGAATCAAGTAGAGACTGTATCAAAGCAACAGAGACCCACATCTATTACTCTCCCTACGCCAACATTTGCTGTTGTCTACGAAATTATGGTCCACGAGTCCCCAACAGTGACACCAATGCAATTTTGAAGCAATTAGCAAGGCAGTTTTGGGGGAAAGTTTTTACCACGAATTCCGCCAAAAACCATGAAGGTCAATGGAGCATGACCATATGAACAAACTTGGTAAAGGCCTATGCAAGTTGTATCCCTACCCGTTTTAAAGTGCATCTGGGAAACAGTTTTGCAGACGTTGGGAAAATGAGTTGTTGAAAGATGGACAGACAAAAGATCGACAATGGACAACTTATAAGCTCAGGTGACTGATAAGTAAGCTCCCTTTGAAATCAAAAATCCACTAAAGCACCTCAATTTGAAAAAAAAAACTTGGTAGAGACTCATCTAATATATCCCACCAAGATTTCAGCAGATGTTGCTGACAGTTTTGGAGAAGTTGAAAATGTGAATTACCATTATATCCCCAATGACTGCAGAGTAATCAGTCGGAATGTATAATAAATATTTATATCGCCTTCCTAAGACTATGACATCACAATTTTCAGATATAGGAGAAGATCATAGTAGTCATTGACATCTGTTAAAATCCTAGGTTTCACGACATTCAAATCAAAATAACCTGTCGCATTACCTGTAAAATGCATTTTGGAAGGTCTACCTAAAGCTTCCAGCTTGATTGTATTCTAAATCAAGTTAAACCAAAACCAAAAGCTAGCAGTAACTGGGAAATAATTAGATAAGGGTCACCTTACCCCGATGTTATGCAGGCGCAACCAGTACCATATGGGTTTGAACAAAGTTGAGGACAACCCCTCTCAGTATAAAGTTTCTTCGTCTCGCCCAATGCAATCGTCACACCCCTAACAACACATGGCACAGGTGCAGCCTTTTTGGCATCATCCGCTCCTGGAAGATACCAAGTCAAGTTACTTTAAATTTATCTGATATATATATATATATACATATATTAGATTCTTCCAACCAAGTACCTTTGTGTAATATAACGCCGGTATACAGTCTTCATCTATGAATAATATGTAATGTTGCAACTAATTCATCAAATATATTGTGAAGCACGGCGTTATCTATAAAAATGAAAATATTGGCTCAACAGTCAAAATCCTAGCTCAAATAGACCCTAGCTTAAAAAAATTCAAGGTGACTGTAAAATTCTGCAAGTGGAGCAGGGACCTTTGAAAACCAGGTTAGGATCGCCCAAATACCATCCACTGTGCAAGTCTCTCTCCTACCTGAAGTGTCCACATGCAATTTCAAAGTAATTGGCGAAACACTTTGCTTAAAATACATTTCAAATCGTTGCCTTAAAACAAACAAAAACCGTTAATAATTATTTTAAATATCACTTTTTATAAACGTTTGACCAAACACAGCAGAGAGCCACCCAAGATATATCCCCATCACGTTTGAAGTTATCTGCCTTACCGTTTTAGGCATATCGAAAATGTAAATTACTATAGCATTTCGCATTGACTCTTATTGTAATCAATAGCAAAATATAGATTGTATATAATGCAAACAGAAGAAAAAAGGCTGGACTTTACAGTTCCCGTAATTTTACTCAAAGTCTTTTTCTTTCACATCCCGGATGAAAAGAAAAGACCACATCTAAATGAAGCCAACATATATTTAGCTTTAAATACATTTTAAAATATTTTGTAAGCACCTTACATTTGAATCGTCACACAAAACAAGAAGGAATGAGGCTACGTTTTTATTGCACAACCTTAATTATCCCTGCCCAGATCGGATGGCGGTGGTGTGAGCTCTTGACCGCCAATAAGCAGTTACATTCTTGGGCTCAGCATCCTGGTACTTGAATTGCTCATCCCATCAAAAGGTGTCAACAACTGGCCTGGATCCCCATCCTGCTATCAAAGTGACAACGCGTTGTAGCAACTTCTATATTTTTGTAATAAGTGTGTGTAAATGGCTACCAAGAATCTAACTTTAGACCTACAAGTACATAAAACCAGAAATCTTAGTGCGTAGATCTTTCCTTATTCATATTCAAGATTAAGTGTTCATCAAGAGCATCATCTGGTGCGATTGGAGATTTAAATACGTGAAATTTAACGAAAATGAATAAGAATTATTGATTATTTTCACCGAGCTGGGTCTCAGAGGTCACATTACACTGAGGACGAGGATACTCATTCCTGGACCCTCTAAGCCACAGGGATTTGCACCAAAAATATAAATGTGTCAATAATTGTTACATTTGTTGTCTTGTCCTCTGACACAAAAGTGACTTGCAGGCAAGACAAATACAACATTTATTGACACTTTTTTTCTGATGCAAGCCACTGTGCTCTATACTCTTATACCCATGCCTAGCTTAGTTTCTGTCCATATATTATTCTGAAATTTTTGCTAAAACAATGATCAAGTGTGTCAAACCAGGGACAGGGATGCTCATAGAAACCGAACTCTACATGGCCTTTCCTAAGAAGTGGGGTTTTAATTAGATACTTTTATATTGTCACCATCAGATCTCAGCAGCCATTGTTCACGTATATTTCCCACTTCAAAAACTATCTTGCACTTTCACCTGTCGACACCTGGCCGACACATGCTTACAACTATACAGTAAACGCTTACATAATTTGTGCTACACTGTCTTGCATTTTATTGATATTTTTCAGATATTACTGCCAAGCACACACACACACACATTTTATTATTATTTATGCCGATCACGCCTGTGACTGCCGTCTCTCTGTTGACCGTGCACACTGTCTCCGGCAAGCTGCATAATAATCTGTTCTGCAAATTAATTCTCTCCTTTATATCAGGCAAACATCACTCATCCTTTGGCTTTGCGATGTTCTGCACTGCAAAGGAAACACTAGTCTGTTCTTTGGGCCCGTATTCTGAAACGCAATTGTTTATATGGGTGAGATCCAAAATGGTCATCACAACTGACAAAAATTAAATTGTATTTGTTTAACTACTGTTACTTTTCACTTGAAATAAAATATCAGGTATTTGGAACTTGAATTTTTATATCTGTTTGTTTTTTTTAAGCTGAGATATGTGAAAGATATGCATATACAATGTATCATGTGCATATCATTTCAAGTAGTTGATCACAACTACACACTGCCACCAAAAGAGTCAGAATATTCTCCAACAGCTCTTATGTGGATTTAAGGACTGTAAAGCTTATGAATATTGCTGTTAAATATCTCCTAGCTGTTAACGTTGATCCTTAGAGTACAAACAACTTATGCTGTGCAAGTTATTTAGAGGGCCCAACTCTGATATTTCTGAAGTCTAACTTAGAAACATAGCCCAGTGCTACAAACCTTGGGCTACTGTAGTATCACAAGCACCAGACTTTTACACATTTCTCCCACAGCAGTGATACCTACAAATGTACACTGAGTTTTGAAACACGAGTTATCATATATAATTCAGTATAATTTTAAAAGCTAGACCTGAATAAATTCTCTTTCATTTACAAAATAAATGGGAACAGCGTTACGGAATTTGGCTTAGGCGCATTTGGATCATTTAGATTGTTCTTCATGTCAAAATCAAAAGGCTGCAATATAAAGAGTTTCCATTTTTCATTGAAAATGGCTTTGATTTTTATATCTTTTTGGCTTATAAGAATAAAGGTTTATACCGTACGTTTGTGAATTTCGAAATATTTTAGCCTAAAAAAAAATGTTTTTAGCAACCTTACCTGTTCAAATGTTGGTATACTACCCTGCTGGGCATTTGATGAGCTTTGCAGCTGACCCCCGTTGAAGCATTTGTAATCCTAAATTATGTCAACATACAGGCAGGAAACCGTTCAAACACAAGTTGGTCTTATTTATATACTCTAGCCTAATTTGCATCAAATGATCGTGAAAACCTTTCTAGTGATTCAAGCCTCAAGACCAAATCTATTTTGACAACAACATTTCTTTTAGTGATCCAAGCCTCAAGACCAAAATGTATTTTGAGAAAAAATTATATGTATATATCTACATGCCTTAATACACCCTGATGTTGATAAGCGTGTTTTAGAAAACCCCGTGTATATCCTTTTGGTCTTAGAGGATCAGTGAAATATGGAAATAAGCAGGAAGTATGGAAGATTGCTGAACTATGATCAACCCTCACACTCTCAATATAATGCCAATCATAATAATTGCCACTCAAAAAGATGTACCAGATTCGGATGCTTCAGGAATTTTATGCGTCCATTTAGTCTTACACGACACTTACATAAAGAAGTGGTTTGAAATGTTTTCCTAAACTGCTAATTTGGTTTGTGGGACAATTAGACATGGACCTTTAATTTCATTCTGTTTTTTTTTTCAAATCACATGGACGAAAGTGTGGAAAAAATTCGTACCAGTGCTAAAAGCACCCCAACTTGTCCTCTGGATATTCTTATTACTTTGCGATGTGAACCTTTTTCTATGTGGAAAACAGGGAGTATGACTCATGTCAATACAGTCTTGAAATTTGTTTTGTAATCACTGTTCTTTTTGAAGAAATATGACTAGAAGAACCTGTGACGTGAGTCCCGTCGCCACACAGCTGGTTTAGATCTGACCCATATACATCATTACAACATAAGTCAAGCCAAACGTAAAAAATACTGCAGACAAGAAAAATTAGAGAGTGAAACCCTTAGGCATATAAACTCTGAAAACTGTGGAAAGTAACATTAAGTGCATAATGACATACAAGCAACTATGCATTCTAGTCAGTAAAACATATTCAAAAATGTTAACAAATATATCCTGAATTAACTTGTTTTAAGATGACAAAAGTGTTATTCCATAAAAAAATAAGTTTCCGTTTTTCACAAATGAAATAACTGAATCTGATAGAAATACAATGGCAAGTTATTCTAGATTAAAGAACCGTGGTATTTCACTGAAAACAATGATAGAGTAGTTCAGCAAGGAAAAATATGAAAATTATATCTCTTTTGTGGAACATGAGTATGTACGTCAACAGTTTAATTAAAACATATTTTGAACAATACCAGGGACTAATCCATGTACCTCTTTGAACATGAATAAAGCTGTTATAAACCTATTCATTTTTTTAATTCTTTCACTATCAAAAAGAAGTCCGTTATGAGCATTGGAATGTGAAAAAGTTATCACCCTCAATATTTTCATTTGTAGGTTTACCACGCAATTAAGGTTACTTTGATAATTACTCGACCAAGTTATATTGCAATAAGTATTATATAGCTATACTGAAGCATAATAGAGTTTCATAAGCATGTCTTTGCCCACATTATAAATCGTCTTTTCTTCAGAATACCAACTATCTATTCATACCTGGGATATATATATATATATATATATATATATATATATAACGGGATTTCCAGCTAAGTTGTTCATCCATTTGCACCCCAGAAACTTAATCTTAGGAACTTTAGATATTTTCATATCATTGATTTCAATTTTAAATCTATCTTGCATATATATCTTTCTTTTATTGTAGTAGCTTTTTATTCAACATTCAAAATAACATGTTGGCATAAAACCGTTCTCTTATCAACTATAGAGTGGTACTTGTTCTATTTATGAAAACATGAAACGCTGTTTTTCAGCTATTGATAGGATATGAATATATCTGTCATGATATGAAACATATCGAGACTTTTTTGTCACTTTACTATAAATTCTATCTTTTTGTTTTATTCCTCCAATGAGACCCTCTGAAGGCCAAGGTTTTTTGTTTATATTCTGAAATGAAAAACCCTAACAGAAATTGATTTATCATAAAAATCTTTCAATTTTGTCAAGAAAAAAATACATTGCCTGATGTGGATCATCATTTGACAAGACCCAATTCCATTCAATAGAAGAAAGTTAATTTTTCATAACACTTAAACCATTTAAATATATTTTCCTTTGAAATTGAGAAAAGGGTGACTATTCAATACTTGCTTACTATATATTGGGAAAATTGGAAAATCATCAGATATATCTCTACATAAGATACCATTAACAAATTTTCAAGTCAAAAGTCACAAATATTCCTAAAATAAAATTTTAAAACATTATTGTCAATAAAAGATGAAGTTCCCGGATCACTTTCGCCATGCAATAAATTCATGTTAAAATCGACCATTAAATAACATTTCATTTCTAATTTAACAGAATCAAGTATACCCTAAAAACAGGATTTAAGTCATTAAAACTTGCACCAGTAAGTCTATATATCAAACCGACATTAATGTTTGACTTAAATATTTCTTCAGAATGTATTTCATTTAAATTTGTGATCAGTGTATCATCCATAATTACAATGTCATCTTTACAGGTAAAACATAATTCTTTGTCAACAAATATGATACACCTCCACCCTCTTCATTTATCATATACCTGTAAACATGATTGTGTCGCTCCATATTGTGAATCTCTGACTTAAAATCTATCAACCATGTTTCTATAGTGCCAAGTACTTCAAACTGGCAATTTAAAATGTACGGGTAATGGTCAAAATCTTTTATGTGAGCAGAAAAACCTGTAATAAATGATAGGAAGATAATGATGTTGAATCGGGGCAAAAAGTATTTATACTACTGTTAAAGGAAGCTTTTTTCTGAGTGATAATAATAATAATAATAATAATAATAATAATAATAATAATAATAATTAATAATATTTAATAATAATAATAAAAATAATTATAATCATCATCACCATTATTATTATTATTATTATTATTATTATTATTATTATTATTATTATTATTATTAAGCTTTTTTCTGAGTGATAATAATAATAATAATCATCATCATCATCATCATTATTATTATTATTATTATTATTATTATTATTATTATTATTATCATTACTATTATTATTTATTATTATTATTGTCATTATTATTATTTATTCAGCCCCTACGAATGAGGAAATTAAAATGCACTACACAGCTAGATAAATACATATATATCAAAGGAGTGAGTACGGTAAAACAAAACACAAAATACACCTGACATAGAATGCTGCCATGAAATCATATATAGTAAAAAAAAAATCTGATACTAACATTTTATGCACTGGTGCCATCGCCATACAACAAGTGACAGTGGGGAGGCTGACATTGCCCCCGGGGCTGCTATCCAGAGTCCTGTGTAGGCAGAGTCCTGTTTAGGAACAGGGGGCGCACACGACACAGGACGCAGTCACCCAGGTGCACCCAGCCAGCCTCATGTGACGACAAGGTCAAAATCCTATAAAACATTATTTCACTTGTGTGCATGATTTAAAATGATTCCGTAAGATGGAAAGCTAAATTCTCGTATGTCCACAAGGGCTTATTGTAACTTGGGTGCAGTAGAACTTAGCGACGTGAGTCAAGTAAAGCCTCGCAGCAGTGGCACAGAAGACCCACTCTGCTGGGCCATCTCTACAAATCAATGGAAATATTGGCTGTCACATGAATTACTCAGAAAATGTGTTTAAAAGGAATGACGGAAATCTGAATCTACATGTTAAGTTTGAATGTTCTTTCTGTCATCATTCAATCCAAATGGAACCAAATATTTGTCACTGACAGAAGGAAAGTAATACTACTACTACTACTACTACTACTACTACTACTACTACTACTACTACTACTACTACTACTACTACTACTACTACTACTACTACTACTACTACTACTACTACTACTAATTTATTGAACCCCGGATTCGGGGAAATTAAAATATACACTGAAAGATACATCAAGATAACTGAAATGTACAATATACCAATGCCTACAAAATCATTATATTAAAAAATCAAGATGTCACGCAAGAAAGCGAAAAACCACAGGGTGAAACATCCGCCAGTCTCCCTTTCACTTCCACCCATGAGGCACGAATCAACGGAGAGACCAGCAGGTGCTTTGCCCTGTTGGGGTAAGTAAAGTTTGCTGATGAGTTAGATGTCTGCATGAGCGAATCAACCACTGTGTCCTGCTCTGTCACAAAAATGTTGTTTGATGTATATATTAGAGGAAATAGACGATAATTCAGAAATATTATTCAAATATAATTAGTCATCATCAACCTAAAAAGCAAATTTGACTATAAACAATGACAATAAATCCATTCCTTGTCACGATCACAGACATACCCTAAAAGTAAGCCTAGCTCGTTTACAGTTTTGTCTGTTTTATCTACTTACCCTACAGTAACATTAATTATCCAGCATACTCTTAAGTCTAAAATGTTTAAATATTTCACTTTTTTGCGTTAGCCGTCTGCAAATCAGAATATTAACATTTGGATTGAACTTGAAAAATTAATTTCATGAAATTATGAATTTTTACACATTGCTTCCCATGGTGATTGGCTTATGTATGATTAAAATTTTACAATATATTAATGGCATTTACCTACCCACGAGATTGTTGTTAAAGCCCACAGAGCAGAGGACAAACAATGGTAGAACAATCCGCAGCATCGTGTCGGTTATGGATGATATCTTTAAATTTGTTGCTTATATACCATTCGCCTGCTGCCTACGTGTTATTTTATTGCTCACTTTTAATCTCTAAAATACCATATCGCCCAGTTTCCTTTTTTTTCTTATCCTTTGCTTTAAAAAAAACAATACCGAATTAATCAATATTTGTGTGAGCTTCTTTTGTTTGGTTCTCTATCAAACAGCTAGACAATTGGGACGAGCAGATTTGGTAGTGTAGTGTTAAAGCTTCTTTAGTTAAAATTTGCCACATTTAAAAAAGTTGAACTATTTCTTATTCTGTATTTGTTTGATTTATACATTTGCAGTATACATTTAAAAATAGAATGACAAAATTATGCGTAATGAGATATGGACTGGAAACAGACATCGATAAGGTCTGTTATGATTCTGCCAACACAGTACCATTAGTGTTCATCACAATACCATTTGTGTTTATTAGATGTATGAAGTGGGTGCACCATAACGTTTCAAACTTAGATACAGGTTTGATAATAACCTTGACTCATTGCTTCCGATACTATCATTATAGTCGTAAGAAATTGAATGATATTTTCTTTCAGGTGTTCAAAGAAATATTTGTGTTATAATACAAAAATTGGGTTATATGAATCATGTTTAATAAAACTCTCTTCTTCAGTTACATCAGGTGATTAACTTGAACATTGCCTTTACCATGCTAATGATGCTAATTCATGATGAAACTTACGACGATGTCAAGAACAATAACGATGATTATGAAGATGCCGATGATGGTGTTAAAGCAACAACATAAGTATAATTGAAAAGTAACTGTGAAAAGGCACAGAAAAGTTATATTACACGATGAAAAGAATGAGTTAATATGACAGTTTATATAACCCATGATTTGTGCCAACTCAGGAGGACAAAAGTAAATAAAGCAGGAAATATTTATTGCATAAATAGAAATTTTTTAATTTCATTCAGTCAACCACACGCCTGTGACTCGTTACCAAAGAGGGACGTATGCATGTAGAGGATCGGCACATCATGCTGTACAAATAAATGTTTTTGGTAGGTCATAGTATAAGAAATAAATGCATTTGAAATGCTGGCTTCTCTTTTGCTCGGTGTTTAGATATACAGCATAATAGCTGGAGTGTTCATGTCGTACATGTGAACTTTTTGAGACATTGAAAGATGCAAGGAACTTTGTTGTTTTGTTCAATGGATCAACCTTGTTTACTTTGAGACATATTGTTATTTTATTCAAGTCATATAAGTAAGTAAGTTTTATTTATTTCAGACTAAAACAAAGTCCATAGTAGACAGTACATAAAATACATAACATACATAGATATGTTCATGAAAAATATACACGTATCATCAGAGTAGGTTTAAAAGCACATATGTAGATGACGTTGGAAAATTATATCACAAGTCAGCACACCTAGTATAGGAGTTGACGCCAGCGTCTGTGAATCACAGAGTCCAATAAGACATCTGAGCACAGTAGTTGCTTGATAATGAAGTTGTCATTTTTAAAAAGTCTACGCTTAAAACCATACACTAGTTTCCTTCTTAGCTCCCCAAAAGACAGCACGCGATTTGAAACAAACATGCCGCTTGCAGAGCAGCACTTGGAGAGTCACATAAGCCAACGAAAGGCGTTGTTGTATAAGACAGTAAATTTACAGAGAGACTTGATGGAATGCTGGACCCACAGCTGTGATGTATGTAGAGAGGTGCAGTATGATTTGAAGAGAAGTGTTTTAACCTCATTGGAGCATGCATAAAATTTACGTTTCATCATATAGCCCATGTACTAGGACATGGATAGAAAACAAGATCCTAGTAATGACTTAGATTAACTAGGTTAGTGTGAGTTTACGGTTTTCTAATACTTTACTACTTTGACTAAATAGTTAATTAAATAAACACAAATGGTTTACTTGACAGCATATTTGTCTGTGTGTCTTCACAATATGAATATTTTGAATTGCTGTGAACGTTTCCCTTTGTATCAGTATTATAAACGCAATTTTGATGGTAAGACGAGAGGAAAAATCAACACATTGGTGGTTGCAGCACAAATTGTTTTGTTTTTGGACATAATAGTGAATGGGATTCTAGCAATTAAAATATTTCTAGTATAGGAATCAAATAAGCAACCACCAAGCAATTTCAATTATCATGCCAGGTAAAGTTGAGGCGAAGGTGTCAAAAATTCGAATACGCTTTATTGATAATATTACCTATAATAGGCATGAAACCTGTAGCAAACATATAAGTAACAGAACAGTTTCACTGACACTAAAATCAGGAAAGCTTAAAGAACCAATCTGCTGACACAGGTTGGCCTTGCCTGGCAGGCTGAAGTAGTACTTGCACTAAAGTCATATACACCAGACTGCTTCCCTACACCGTCTGCATGGTCGCCATAAGAAACTGTACAAGCGAGTTTATCTGGTTGTTCTTGGTGCAGTTGCACCTTTTCCCATTATAGTTTTAAATACATCTGCGATTTAAAATTTTAATTTGTCGTAATTAGGGATACTTGAAACGCAACAATATCTTTTTTGTATTCATTAAATGTGCAATGGTCGAAAAACGTGTAAAACTTGGAAACACATCTCTAACTGTCAAAGTCTTGAAGATATTTAAGATTTAAATTTTGAGTAACTCCTAATTAGCTTAAATGCAAATGCAGCAGCTTTCATTTTGTATTCACCAGATGCACTGTGGTTAATCATAGGTGTCAAAAGTGGAATCACACCTCTATCTAAGAAAGAAAGAACTCAGATGGGAAAAAAACAGTAGTATGTACATTGAATTGTTTTGATGACGCACAATAAAACAGAAAACTAAAAGAATTGTGAATTATTAATCAAACCCAATCAACAAATTATTTCGCAAATAAAACACACCATTGAATGGAATCATAGAACAGTTAAGTTTCGGGTATATTGTGAAATACCTATAAAAGAAACCATGTAGGCTACGTGACAATCCATATTACCATTGCCACTTCAACTGTGGTCTTCTGTCTTTAGAGTCTGCCTTTACCAGTGGGTGGCCAGCATCGGCTAAACTTTTAACGATGTCAGTATCCAGTACAGGTGTGGGACCCACATAATTATAAAAGTTTAAAAACTGGAAACTGCATTATTTCCAATATCACATGCTGGCATCAGAGATAAAATTTGAAATTGGTGTATATCAATACTACAGTAATTTGATTTTTCTATCGTAACTCCTTTTGCTCATCACCACGCAGCACGGCACAAACTTGCACCACTAGAAAGGTACCAGCCTTGTTTAGAAATACAGAATTTTACGCTTTCCAAAGTGGTCAACTAACTTTATTTAATTTAACTTGCCTTTTTTCTTTTTTATATTCTGTTTTTATCAAAAAGTTTAATGCACCCACTAGTAGCTCATGACGATGTATTTTAATGGTCTACCCCTTTATCCGACAGAATGCCCAAAGTCCACCTACAACAACTGTTTATGGAGTCAATACCGGACCTGATCCAGTAAAACATGATCGTGCATACCAGACCTGCATACATGCATACATGAATTTATACACACATAAACACACACACACAGACACAAACACACATATAAATAAATAAATAAATAAATATATATATATATATATATATATATATATATATATATATATACATATACATTTACAAACGTATACATATGTGTATGTATGTATGAATATGTACTGATAATAGGGATTGGTCCACCTTTATATTCTGAATATGATGCAAGAACAAGCAATCTGTCTGAGACCGTCATCCCTTTATACAATGCATATATGAGGAAGGCTATTTCTTAAAGAGGCCTGTTGCCACCATTGAATCGATTTGAACAACTACTAGTTTTTCATATTTGTTTACTGAGAAATAAAATACATTATAAAGTTTTTAGCATGTCTACTTAGTTGTGACCTTGCTTGTTTGGTCACAGAAGGGTTTTGATTGTGAATAGTTCTTGTTTGCTCAAATTTTTGGTGCAGATTTTGCAGCATTATTGAAAACTGTTGTCTGCTTGTATTATTCATGCCAGTCGTCATTTTAAGGTTGTTAATATTTTTAGATAGTCAATAAATAATGTTTTGCTAGGGGCATATTGGGGTCCTGCTAGACCCCAACGGTTTTCGACTTGGACTGATTGCGACTATGATATTGACGCATAATGGTGACATACTACTACTTGGTCACCATAGTAAAAATATTTCGTTTCCATAGGCAAGAGGTGACTGTCGTAACTATGGCCTTCTGTTCAATTTGGAATAGCCCTATAGGCAGTACCTTTATAAGGCCTACTTCAATGACATTAAGTACACCATTAATGTTGGCACTTTGGTGTCGAATATATTGTTCACTGAAGTCTACATCATCAAAGTGTAAGCACAATAAAAAAGCCATCATCACAAAATATGCAAAGTAAATGGGTTTGTACACCTAGTGACTGCCTTGCTGGAATCCTTTCTAGGTCGAATAACAATATTGATACTGATAATTCAATGAAAAGCTGAAGGCTTTAGTCCTTTACGACAAATGTGTGCTAGGTTATCTGACTCCTTACCATGTCCACCCTGCTCATCTCCACACATCTTTGGACTAATAAGGGACATATGATAGGCATATATTATTATATTGTTATCAAGTAAATAACAGAGCATAAATAAGTCACGCCATTTTATTAGGGCAGACACAGGCAAGCTTCGGCCACACTTGGTTGTCTCCTGCGGAATGAGGTTTAGCTGGGGTCATTCTCAGGACCCATTTACAGCCTGAATTATTCTCTTTTGATAAACACTCCATTACTGATGTTGTGCTTTGGGCTGTGTTATCTGACCCGTCCATCCCTCCCATTTAGACCATCATTATAGTTATACAGAGCTGCAGCGTTTTAATAAATTTCATAAAAATCAAAATGAAAAATGATGTAGCATACTTTCTTCTTTTGCTGTCAACTCAGCAGGTTGAAAATTTGTCACTTGCGCATTGACAATTTTGTCACTTGTCTTGTGTTTGTACAAGAATTGCATATAGTGAAGGTACAATTCTCTGATTTTGCAGTTGTAAATGGAAACATTTTTGTTTTTTATTCAAACTGAAATTCTTGTGGCAAACTATGCTGATAGAAGTGAATACAAAAGGCACGTCTCACTTTCTGCAAAGACGACAAAAGAAATAGCTCAACAACTCTGACAGTCACTATATATGATCATCTTATCACTGTAATATGAATTGGAACATCTGGAAAAATACATAGGGAAATTTTAATACAGTTGCAAACTTAATATTTGCAGGTCAACTAACAGTAAAATCAGAAGGCTAATTTTAGGACCCTAAAATTACTCACAATGATACTGCTTTGAATTTAGATATTCCAAATTCGTTTACATTTTTTTGCAAATTGGAATACACCCCCCCCCCCCCCGTGACAGCTTTTGATTTTGGAACTTATAAGGTAGACCCACTTCCCATTTTTACAGCCAAGAAAATGGATGCAGATGTGTTCTCATAATTTGTTTTTCTCTTCAGGAACGTGTTCGATGCACAGAGCTGATTGCTGATCTTCAGTTGGCGTGTTTATTGTTGTCTGCTGGTTCTGTACTATCTATTCCCACAAGCTTGTATATGGACTGCATTCTGGATTCATCTTCCAGAGGGAATATAAAGTGATGGTCTGGCATCACAAATTAGATGGGCCTGATTCTATCTTGTTCTTCTCTGAGCAAAAGCCTGGATTTATGCATCAACAGAAATTTGGTTCCACGAGAACTAGATCTAGACAGTTGAAATCTGTGGCAACTTCCAAATCTCAGAAGAACCACAGGAAAAAGAGTTTAAACCTCTGTCCATGGTTCTCTCTCTCTCTCTCTCTCTCTCTCTCTCTCTCTCTCTCTCTCTCTCTCTCTCTCTCTCTCTCTCTCTCTCTCTCTCTCTCTCTCTCTCTCTCTCTCTCTCCCGCACTCAAAAAGGCAGCAGAACAGGAAAATACGTTAAAAGAATGTAGATAATGACAAATAAGAGATTTGAGCTTAGGATTATGGAATATTATCCAGACTCGTCTGGAAATATGTATATTGTGAACCTATGCCAGTCAAAACTTATAGACGTGAGGAACTTTCAGGTAGCTAAAAGAAAGTGGTTGTTCCTTTGGAACCTGATTGAACAAGCCCAAATTGTGCTGATACAGGCAAAGCATCTGTGCACTCACCGCGTTTGAGTCCTGTGTCTATATGTCAAGCTCTATGAAAAAAGTTGACTTCTGCTGGGTAGCTTCAAAGTGCACACACAAGCAAGAAAAAAAGTTAATCGAGGGGGAATGAAGACACTGCGATTTCCCTTATCCTCCTCCAAATTGGAAAGGATGAGTAACAGTGTGATCTGGTTTTGCACTTGGGGCACTGAGGTGAAAGGTGGGCGGGTTGTGGCTGTCGCATGAAATCTTGGCGCGAGCGTGAAATCAGTAGTTGAAAGACTTAAGGGCTGCCTTTATAGAGTCAAAAATTATTAACGGCGTCTTTCAGGATCCAAACATTTTTTCAGTTTGCTGATTTCCCTTAAAGGAGACCTGACCTGTGATAAACCCGTCTGTCTACAAAATTCCGCTGAAAGTACCTCTAATGTTCCGTATGAAGCCCGCAAGAGGCCAGTTTAAGGATAAAATTATTATCATATCAGATTATTCAAGAGCGTTCAAGCGTGCATCACTAGCCCAGTCATAATTTATTGAAATTCATAAATCATTTATTTCGCGTGTAAAAATTGTACAAATTACATACCGTATAAAGCACATATCATGATTATGCCGGGCCATGAGGCTCGTCACAATATACCCGCAGTAACGGCCGCTATGTTGAAAAAAATGCAAAGGGTGTTCCCACAAGATCTTCGCAACCATTGGCCAGGCCAGTGCCGCCCTTAAGAGGTGGACGCCCCAGAGCATGAAAATCGTGTCCCGCTTTGAGACATATACGGGCCAGAGCGTGAAATGCACGTCCGGGCGTGGAGGTATGAGACCCTTGAAGAATGATCTTGAAGGGTGGATTTTTTTTACTAAAACCTCTTTAAGAACGGCAGTTTGGGACGCCTTTTCCACTGTGCAGTGCGTCATATTGTTCTTCGATCAAATTGCTTCCTCCGTTTCACACCTGTTGCATTTTACACCTCTTTAAATAGAGTAAAAACAAAGATCCATATAGATGTGCTGATGCACATACGAAACATAAAGAAAAACACCAATGGCAATAAATATCAATAAACACTTCAGTTTATACCAACATACACTTGCCTTGCGATGTTTGCCTCACGTCCAATTGTGCTGCATTGGTATCAAATGTACTTTATGTACACAGTATATGCTTGCAAAGTTAGCATGGAGGCATGTAAAGATGATGTACCTATTATCGATATGTTTCTATTGTCGATAGGGTCGGCAAAAACTATGTTATTAACACTTGCTAATCTATCTTTATATGTGATGAGTTGTCGGTCTCTCAACTCTGAAATCTTGTGCAAAGATGTCTAAGCTCTGTTTCCCGGCGTCTCAGTTATGCAGATATTTGCTAGTAAATATATATTTGGGTTCCTTACGCTAAGCGAAAATCAAACAACGCCCACATTTCACATTTGAACAATCATAGAGACCCTAGCTTTTTCAGATTGTTCATAAACTGATACAATGTTTACTTATACCAAAAATGTTTCCCTGCTGACCCACTCCGAACTTCATTGTGCAGACATATCTATGACAGAGCAGCAGCAGCTCTGTGTTATAATGTTAAACACCGATATTTTTATGTTACAGTTATTGCAATATTTCAGTCCAAAGTCTTAACTTCCATTCTTGTGGTCCATGCCATGCAGACATGCTAGCACTTGAATGAAAGTACACTTTACAAAAAATATTAATCTCAATTCATTGCAAAAATAATTTCTCTCCAAATTGGCAATAAAAGGATTTCTGAACAGCTTTTCTCTTATGCTCTTAATAACTTGTTTCCATGTCATTAACTGTTTATACTTTCATTTTGAAAATGATCTGTGAAGACGTATATCTAATTTATCAGACCTTTGGCTATATGTTGACAAGATCTGCATATGATTTCTAGCTACAGGTGTCCTGATAAATTCGCGAACGAAATTGTACATTTTAACAAAGATATAACGTGAAGGTATGATATTTGGAAATGTTGAGTATGAAGAGTATATCCAGTTTTATTTTCAGCAAAAATGTGTACAGATTTGGCTTTAGTGTTATTTTTGTCCCTCGTGTATTTTTCTGCTCGAGTGAGGTATTGTTTAAATCTACTTCTTTCACATTTAAGTACATGGACATATTTGATAAATTTTCTTATTTTGGTTGTTAAATTCAAGCTTCTGGGAATGTCCTGGGTCATTGCAGAACAGATAATTCAAAATAATAAAATATTTTTCATCTTTTGCCGAAATATATTCAGTGTATAGAAACATGCATGTTTCTCATTGATTGGTCCAACAAAGATCGCAATGTTGTATCTGAAAGATAAGTTTTTTTCAGCGTTATGCAATATTTTTCTTTCAACTCAAGGATGCAAACATGTGATACATGAGTATGTTTAATTTAATGATATCACCAAGCTGGTCCCACATTCTCTTGACACAATATTTGTCTTCAAATAACTTTTATAATCACGACATCAGGCTGATATTAGTTGAAGTCAATTTATACATTTAGCTGGAATTGTGGTGCAAATTAATTTTAAATGTCCAGCTGCAAGGAACCTTACTTTGAAGTCTATCATGCCTGGCTTCACTTTCCTCCTTCAACTGACCAAAAACTGATGGTATTCGATATTTTCTCTATTGATTGATTTGATTTATTTCAATTTTAAGACAACAATTAAAATCACCAGAGTAGATGAGACCTATGAAGATAACATGCTCTAGTTCAAAATTTTGCTTGTTGTGGGTTTAGCGCCAACCTATGCCAATGAAAGCTGTTAATTCGGCGGCATGAATTCAATGGGGCAAAAGTTCGTTTTATAGTTGCCAGGTAAATAAATAAACTAAATACGGGATCATTTACCATTATGCCATGAAAAATCTAAACAATGATTTATACGAAACATCCTTACTTTTAACTTAAACTAGCAAGCCACACTGCATGTGTGGCCTGTTGGTGATAAAGACAGTAAAATTCAAAAATGCTTATTATTTAGCATCTATATATACGGCCAAAGCCATCTTCAGACTTTGCACTGACGAACTTATATGAGGTTGCCTTGCAAGAAAAGACAGATTTGCTTAATTGAATTATGTAAATATTCTTAATTATATACATTTTTATTCATGCAAATAGTACAATAAGCACATCACATAGTGAACACAAAAATATCACCAAACAGGTCTTTGCATTAAGGAGACAAAAAAAAGGACTGTCCATTCAACATTTCACAAGAAAAATCAATTACGCGTGCCTGTGGTATTGCATATACGTATCACTTTATACACAGACGAGAGAACATGCTGTTAATCTCCTCCAGAGAGAGCACGAAAAAATTTCTGTGGGCACGGGCTTCCATGATCTCTGAAATAATACTGGCTTAAATAAGATCATTAATGTCAACTGTCTTGTAAGCAGAGTCACGAATGAGAAGAGTAATATTATATTTAATTAGTCTGTTCAAAGAAGCCTTTGGTATGTTGTACCTGTGACATAAAGAATTGAGACTATAGCAAGCCTTTGACCTGTTACCATATAATACCACTTAGCCACACAGCTGTAGGCACTGATTTTTTTTCTTTTGATGCAAGAGATGACAAACGTTAGAAATCTTACATAGAGCTGTAATTCAAGAGGAATATCGTCACACAAGAAACTTAGTAAGCTGCAGTGAGTGTTAACAGGAATATCAAATTATCTGCGGATACCTTTATGCCACGCTGCGAAAATGTTTCGACATATGTGGTCGAAAAGTCCTAGATAACACAACCGCACAGACATACAAAAAGATTTAGAAAAGCTGGTACTTAATATGAGGAAGTGCTTTGCCGAACTGGATGATCAGGAAATTACAACTGTTAAACATATTTCCAATTGCATAATCAATTTGTTCCTAGCATATAGCGTTGCCAAATTTATTTTCCAAATGTTTTTCACTTTAAACACATTCCACCTTCCCATTATTAAATATAACTCCTGCATTTTAACACTGAAGTTTAGTATTTTCATGTGAGCTTTGTTTTTATTCATTCATGTAACCATAAGCCTGGGCGGGAAGAAACAGGTCAAACACATATCTGCCTATCATGCTGTCCACCATAACAAGTACTCAGGGGGTAGATTTGGAAAGGGGATTAGACGTCACAAGGTGGGTTTGAAATGAGATCCGAAGCTGAATTGTAGTGATGTTGTAAACTGGGAAGGAGGGCACCGGATATAATTGTGTGGATTTTGCTGCTTTCTGGGCATGCTGTTTAAACAGCAACCCATATTTTCGGTTTGAGCAGCTATATGACAATATTTTATAGATAACACCTGCATTATTTAGATCTCAGATTTGTTTGAACAGAAGAGCAAAATGTCTTCCCTATCCCACCTCTTCGCCTCCACACCCCAGAGGAAAAAAAAATACAAAAACAAAAGAACAATTCCATGTTTCTGTGAATATTCACAGGTGTGCACGTTTAGACAGATGACTTTTGCCTTCGACTTCTCTTCCCCCGCAACTGCAACATGAAAATATGCTTGTGTCAACATGAAGTGGTACATCAATATATTTGGATGCATTAAATTCCATCATTTATATGTACATGTGCCAGTTGTGGGCGAACATTGCATGTTTAATCTCTTGCCTAAAATGTCACTCATACCTTTTATACCTTCGTGTGATCACTGCAGCTGCATACTCTACTAGTTGGGCATATTAAATGTTTACATATATACAGTGTAGGCATTAATCTTAGGGTTTTATTTTCTAATACCCAGCTGTCAGTTGCCGACTCTATGTAAGCCTCCCCTGTACATTTCAGTCATCTGTATATGTTCAGTACCCATCACTGCTAAGCAAGCAAGGATGGCCCAAAACATGTAAATGTCCACACATGTTGAAAGGAAAATGTGCAAAGTCAGATATTATTATAACACAATCATCTCTTTGGTAAGAGTATTATTAAATTCAGTATATGTGGGACTCACCATTTTAAAGAAAAAATCTCGATGAGTTTGAATAATTTTTCATCTAAGTGTACTTTTGCACTACAACATCCTTTCAGTTTTATAACTGTCCCCCAAAGCCCAAGGTATACACCTAATTATCCTCAGGACACTTATATATTACCAACACCTTGCCCAAGGAATAGTATAGCATCATGCTATAGAAAAACAGAATACCAACAAATTGTAAGGGACTCATACAATTTGTCAGAGCATCCATTGCAATATAACTGAAGACCTCTTGGTTCTTTGATCAAATGAGAAACATCGGCATGCTGCTGTACGCCTCCTGTTGGTGCTGTCAAACCAATCAATTGATGGTACGAAGTATAAAACTTTTTATATGCTTTATTTGGACATTTTTCTAATACTCATCTTAATCTTTTATCAAAAGGAGTTTTTTTTAGTTGAGAAGGGTTGTTACTGTTCCTCAGTCAACCAAAGAAAACAACCTCAATTAATATATAATAATCCTGAGACGAAGCTTAGAAAAGCTTGCTCACTTTGCTCATTTTCTGTTTATCTTTTTTTTTAAGTTTGCAGGGGTTGGTACAAATCTGTAAAACAACCTAGTGTCAGTTTATATTACAATGAATGAGAGGGTTAATTGTAATGCCAATGTATATGTACATAGCTGCAATATATATATATATATATATATATATATATATATATATATATATATATATATATATATATATATATATCTATATGTATATGTATATATCAGCTTAACTGGAAGCCGAATCAATTTTACACAACACTGGATTTATGTGGTCACACTGTACAGCACTGGACAAAACGATGACAGCAGCGCTCTGCATATGCTTTTTTAAATCCATACAGAAACAAGTTCCAACAATTCAGGCGCCCGGTCACCAATGCATTAATAGCTTGAGTTTCCACATTTCCTGATCAAGTAACTGCCAGATCAAGAGGATTTTGCTTAGTTTATAGAAGGTCCGCTAGTATATTGAATTAACAAGTTTACCTATTAAAAGTGACAGTTAAATCGCATATCATTCTATCGCTGAAAAATACTCTTACAGTTCTACTGTAGTTGAAATTCAAAAAAAATAAAATTTCATTTATACTTTTAGCATTTCCATAGCAGTTCCTAACGCAGTTACAGCTTCAGTAGTTGACATCTCACACGATGGTATAAAGGTAAACATCTTCAAGAATCATCCAAAGGGATTGTGTGCAGAAGGTAAATAAAATGAGCCCAATATCCCTGCTGTACCTCAAATGCGAAGTTTTCATTTCTGTGAAGCAACATTTTTGATGCAGACGAACTGACACCACACATGCACGTGTGATCTGAATCATGGTTGTGCATTGGGAGCGACATTAATCTGGCTTCCCCATGTGGCAGGCTTCCAAACCATGAATGGCATGTACGCTTTAAAAAGACCATTACATGTGTTTTGTATCATATGTCAGGACACTGACCCAAACCAGGTATGTTTGCTGTGTCATGTGTTCTGCTATTGAAGTCTTCAATACGGGTTTCAATACGGGTCCAACCAAGCTACAAGTATGGCAATCTTGTTAGCACAGGCGATGTTGTTTAATAGTGTGTGGCTTCTATCAATGTGCAAGCCACACCTGCCATAACATCTCGCTGTGTCCTCAGTGAACCTTTTTGGGGGGTTCCCTGATGGCTCAGAAGTGTTGGCCGTTACATTTGGCCGGGCGATGATGCCAAATATTATCACAGCAGATAACATAGTTAGATAGCCTCCTTGGCTGAGGCAATTTAAATCCAAAAGCTGCTTTTGACATTGTTTTTATTTCATAATTTAACTGTCAAATTTACAAAATGCGTTAGTTGTTCCATAGAGTCAAACTTTTCACCTGGAGGCGTGTATGCTGAATTGACAGATATCTATTTGATCTTTGTGTGGCATCAACATATTAGGTGAAATTATTTTGCCCTGCTGTCTGTGTTATCCTATTGTAGCTTTCTCTTGCATGTCTCTGTGCGTCTAGTGTTGCCTGTACCTTTGTGCCTTCTCGCAAAAGTCATTTGTATAGGGCTAAAGCTGGGATTTCATATGTACGGCGTACGATTATGCAAATGGTGTGACTCCATATAAGCGGTGCAAGGTCCGTCAACTCCCTTTTTGCGGCGGATCACCCAAGGGTACAGGATGGCTCCCACCTGGCCTGTGATGCAAAAGTCAATGTTACAGCGGCATGAGAAGGTTTATGATAAAGTGTTAAGTGTGAGTGAAAGTTAATTTACAAGCCCAATGGTAATTGCGATTCACAGTAGAGCAGCCAGTGACGAACTTTATTACCGAGCAAATGGGATCCAGATATAAATATAGTATGAGGAGTGATTTGTTGTCTGTTGTGTAACTGTTTGCAACAGAGAAAAAATAGCCACACATTGTCTATATTGCAACACTACATGTCTGCCTGCATAAAAGTTTTCTTATATATATATTCCAGTCCAGTGATATTTTAATTCAAATTGCATATCGAACTTTACCCGGACACATAGTGAACGTTTAAATGCACATTGGAATATCTGTTCTTCCATTCATATGGATGAAATTATTTGCGCCAGCATTAACAAGATACATAAATTCAAATATGCTGTTTGAAACAATGTTTCGCTCTTTACACAATAAAAACTTACAAATTACAGGATACCAACAAACATATATACGCAAATTGTAATGGCAAATGTCATAGTGACTTTGAGCCGTGAGTTACTATTTGTTGTATCACTTGGAACATGGAGTCCTTGGAAAGCTTTATTTTGCTTTCTTACATCCATATATATACGTCCGTACATATAAACCATTGTTATCAGAATTAACAAACATGTCAACGGTATGGTGACCTTTACATCTGTCGAAAGCAATTTATAAGACCATTCACTGTAGCATAGACATATTGATGTCTGTAACCAAGACACGCCATGGCAGAAAAATTGAATGGACACTTGAGCGCAGGTGGCTGCAATCCACGACCACACTATCCAGATCTTAACAACATGACGTGTTATCCACTCTGAATGCCGTAAGGGGTACAAGGTGGCAATATATCTGTCGATAGTAATTCCAACCAAATGTAAAAACGACATTCCAATTGAGCTGGCCATTGGTAGGAAAGAAAGCCTGCACTGCAGCTCAGTTCTGAACAAAAAAGGAACATGAAGAAGAACCAGAGGCACGGAGCACGAGATTCATGTCAACAAATCTACCACAGCCATACTTGCCACCAGCATGTTAGTGTTTGCTCGTAACTTCCAGCAGCAACATATAGCAGTTAAAGTTAACATGTTCCCAAGAATCACTGTCAGAATTCCCAGGCCAAATAAAGTGCTGAATGTTGTCCGAACTTCTGAGAGAGACTTCTGTGGAGCAGTTGGAATACGACGAGGTATAATTCAGCATAGTGGTTATCTGGTTATATAAGTCGACTGGTTCGGATTCACCAACATATCAGACATATCAATATCGGAATAAACGTACAAAATACTAAGGTTTGCTTATTTTTTAACATTTAATCTTTGAGTACAACTGTGTGTAAATACAGCTCCAATATTAACTCGTGTCTATGAAATATATTTGTTTATTACTAATCAGGTATAAAAGTGCTTCAGCTGCGCTCTTTCTCTCCATGTCACCTGAAGATTTGCTTTAATCAAAAAACGCGATCAACGGGAAATATTTGGAAAAAAACGTTTATATCAGTTTAAAAGATAAGAGATTTTCAGTTAGGTCTATTACAAATTATCTGGTCCTGGAATACCCATATGTATATCTCTGGTAGCATTGCTTTGAGCTGCTTACACTTGCAAATTTAAGACCTATAAAATCAAAGGCAAATATGTGCATCATATATATTTGGAAGGAATGTGTAGAATGCAAAGTGTAAAGCTACTTACATTACGGAGCCTGAGCCTCAGTTAGTTTTCGAATCTTTTCTTGGTTGATTAAAGCCCTGTGTCCGCTGTAAAAGCAAAAAAAAAACAAAAAACAAAAAAACAAAAAAAACAAAAAAAAACAAAAAAACATGCACCTCATTTAGATTGCCACCCGTGTCATATTTTGTGTTTTTTGCTGCAAACAAAAAGAGACATTAAGTGTGACGTGTGTGTTTGGTATCCGGTTCACCAGTAAATGGTTTGGTTGTACCAGTGTCATAATAGATAAAAAACTAACACATTATACACTGCCGGTGTAAAGAAAATTAAAGCTTGTATCAAATCACCCGGAAAACACTCAGTCAGTTGATGTTACAATCGATATGCATCTGCGTGAAGCTTAAATTTACATTTGGAGGATAAATTTATGTTTTTGATAGTCTTCCCCATCATATTAATTTCAATTAAGATGGAAGATGAAGATTTGTTATTCTGTTTCTTGAGTATATTCCTAAATCGCCATTCAGTGGCAAGCCAAAATTCTACAGAAAAAGCGTGTGCAATATGGACAATAACACTTCCATATGTAAATATGTTAGACAGTGACAGGCTAGCTTATGAAGAGTAAAGAGTTCGGACTGCGGAAACGGGTAATGACTACTAGGAAGTGGTTCTGTACAAAAGACACAAACACAAATATGTGAACCAACAGACATATGTTCAATGCTATACCAATGTGCACACAACGCGTGCAGTAATGTGCCATAAGTATTCCAGCAACACTATATACTCTTCAACATTAAGGGCAAATATCATTTAATAAACTGTGTCAATATTTAGTTGTTTGACCCCCCAAACCTACATTTTCTGTAACACTTCCATATCTTATGTAATGTTGAGGGTTAACTAAATATGTGTAATAATTCCGTCCTCAATTTAATTTAAAATATGTATATGTAAATTAATCGTAACATTACATTTTACATATTAATAATACTGAACAAACTTTTCCAGTACTAAATGAAAGCCATTAACAATAAAAAGAATAAGCAATAACCCCCAATATGCAGGTCTGCTATCACTACTGTCACTTTATTGGCTCGTATTAATAATTCCAGTTGGACAAAATGGATTAGAGGGTACTAATATTTAAACGTATACACTGCAGACCTGTTCTAATCCCCTCAGTTGCTGGCTAATGGCACTATGCCTCCGACCTGATCGGCTCACTTCTGCCAGTTACGATAACCGTTCGTAAAAGGTACTTTTTGGTCAAACAAATACAGTTGTTCTATTTTTTTTCAGTATGTTTTATGTTTTGAAGCTTAGTGAGTGACTTTAAGCTTTCATAGTTGTGACTTGTATCATATACATGCTTCATACATGAATCCCCTACCCCACCCTCTTCGTGCCAACTTTCTTTCTGCAGGCGTGGTGGCAACACAGGATCACAGTTGGTATGAATAACGCATATTAACATATCATCAATACAGGTAGGTGTTACTACACAGGCGATGTCCATTTTGATCACAATTAGATATATTTTAGTAAGTTGTGCAATGATGACTGTATTTACATACTGCGCTGACACTGAATGCTTAGTAGATTTTATTTACTGCTTGAATGCCAATAGGAGGCATTCATATTTCACTATATTGATCTGATCTTGTCCTCTCAGTTGCTAGGCAACCAAACTCTGCTGCCGCCATGATAAGGGCAGTTGTGCCATGTACTTTACCTAACCATTCAGAAATAACACTATTTATACCAAACTAATGCAATTTTTGACATGTGCTTTTTTATGTGTGTTCTGAAACTTAGTAAATGATTTTTCTTAATCTTTTGCTTTCACAAGTTGTTACTTTTATCATAGAAGCTCGTTTGACCCTGCTTAATAAATCTGTCGTCTTTACTGTCACATTTCTTGCTGCGGCAGAGGCGGCAACAGAGGATCCCATTTAGTATGAATAATTAACCATTCGGAAATAACGCTATTTATACCAAACTAATGGAATCATTTACATATGTTTTGTTCATTTGAAACCTTGCGAATTATTTTCTGAAACTTTCATAAATTGTTATTTCTATCATAGAAACTCAATTGACCCTGTTCATTAAATGAATCCGCCCTCCTTTCTTTCAAGTATTTTGCTGCAGCACAGGTGGCAGCACAGGATCCAAGTTAATATGACTACTTTCTATTGTGCCAAACGTCGAACTACTTAAAACAAACTGCACTAAATTATAAGGAGGATACCAGATTCATATTCCTTGTGAAAAGTCGCTTTATGTAAGTAGCACCATGACTACGGTTCCGAGGAATCAAATAGTCCGTGTCAACAACTTTTATTGCCGTGCTTTGAGCGCACCGAGAAAAGCTGTGCCCAATCCAAAACATAGTAGTAAAAGAGTGACATAAATGGTTGTTGGTGTTATTGGGCAGGATTCGCTTTCTTCCCACTCTGATGTACATGTTGCAATGTGATGCAAAACGTTCATTTTCTGATACACTAAAACAAGCTTTCATAGTTTTATCTTGAGCTTCGTGTTGATTTCTATATTTCATCTATTTTTGTAAAGACCAATTAATTTTTTGCAATGGTAATAATTTTACTTTTTAATGCCACAACTACAAAGTAACATTTCTCAATATTTTAATGCTACAGTTAAATCGGCTTTGTTATTTTTCAATCAATAAAGGTGCGTTTTTGATGACTGGTTATCTTCATAAAGTTTACGCCTTTCATACAGTTTCCATGCCAAAAAAATCTGCAATTTTGGACTCGGCAGGGTTTTCAGGGGGCTCAATTATAGTATAAGAGGCATATGTGATCCATCTCTTTGGCGAAAGCTTTACCGTACTTGAAAGCAATTTTAGATCCATGTAGACAGCACAAAATGTGGACAGTAGCACATGTCAGGAAATGGTGCTTCGTTTCGTAATCATATCTCTTGAATTAGCCAGAAGAAAACATCCAAACTAGAAACTTTCATCTTTTATCTTTGTTTCAACCAGCCAACAGGTCGCACAGACCTTCATAAATTGAACAACTACAAAGGAGAGTATAAGAATGTACCTGCATTCCTATTAATATACCCGGACAGAAAACATTTGCCCCCCCCCAAAAAAAAAATCCAAAACTATTCCGAAGATCGACATATAATAATCACGTCGGCATGATAAAATGAGCCAATATTTTGCATATTGCCTGGTGGAGTTTTATCGGCCCGGTAGGAGCAGCGACGTCAACAGCATGCTTCATGCAGCATGCTTCATGAAGTGAAATTAACAAGGAGCACCCCTACATGAAACGGCAGGTACGCGCCACACGAACGCTGTGTCAGGGTTCTACTGCAAGTTGAGCAGGATAGCAGGCGCAAAATGGATCCACAATTGGGGGATGTTTTTACTTTTATTATATGCATTAAGTACGATTAAAATAATCTGCATAATCAGTTTATAAATATATTATAAATCTCTTTAATTGGCATTGCCTTCATATTAGCCTTCGGGCAGCCGTATTGTCCCGAGGCCCTTTATCACACACACACACACACACACACACACACACACACACACACACACACACACACACACACACACACACACACACACACATTCATATATATATATATATATATATATATAGTTTGCAAACTATGTTGTAAAGTTCTAAGAGCTTTAAATAGTGTTCAACGAGTTTTATTCTCTTCAGAAAGTTTAACTTAGACTTCAGTGTATTTTTTTCTGTGGAATAGACTCCAGTGAGATTCAAATAACGGCAGTCAGTTTTCAATTCTGTGCATATAGTTTTAAATTCACCACAGAGAGTTTTGAATAGACCTCAGACAGTTTTAATTAGACTGCAATATATTTATAAATGAAATACACTGCAGAGAGTTTTAAATACGCTGCGGAAAGTTTTAAATACACTGCAGAGAATTTAGAACTGTCTGCGGGGGATTATAAACTCTGTGGTGTATTTTAACTCTCTGTAGCGTATTTAAAATGATCTGCTGTGATATAAAAGCTCCCTGCAGCCTTATGATAAATATATACATATTTGACTTATCCTAAGTTAGATAAATGGGAAAAAGCCACGGCATCATTTGGCCTTGTACTTCACTCAAAGTGCGTCAGACATATCCCTGAATCACTTGGAGGAAGCCATGGCATCAGGTGGCACCATACTCTACACAGGCTGTGCTGCGTGATCGAGTCGTCGCCTGTGTAAGCGAGCTAGCTTTCACGAATCTACCGCTTCAAGACACCTCGAAGGCTTGATGCGCCGTGAAAGCTAGCTAGATTTCACGTCATCTCCCAAGCCATGATCTAGACCTTGTTCTTCTGTCTTGAGCGCGAGATACTTTTCACGCATGAAAAGTACCTCCCCTCCTGAGCATACGCAGTCGACAGCTTACATTACCTGGTTCCCACTGCCTTTTGTACCCTACTAAAAGGCTGTTGCCCTTAGTGTCCGCACAACATTAAATATATATATATATATATATGTGTGTGTGTGTGTGGAGGCACTGAGCCTTGACTGTCTCAGCTGTGGTGTAGTTTTTACAACTGGTGTGCCTGCAGGTCTTGAACAGAAACACCCATAGCGGTGCATGTAGTAGTACATCGTCTACTTTGGGCAGCAACCCACTGCATGCGTAAGAAGTCTATTGCAATTTGTGAGAATTTAAAACATTTAGATGGATGCTTGACAGTCCCTGGTCGGGGGCCTGGCATCACAGCTGGTCTTGTCTCAGAACTTGTACTGCTGGCAGCGGTAAATGCTGATCACATCGATCAATGGCCTGATCTGGATCCTCCTTTGCATTTTTATTCTCTTTGAAATCTATTTCTAGAAGATATTCAACAATGATGAGACTCAGAAAGAGTCCATTAATATTTACCACAGCGATAGTAACTCCCTTTCTAAAGATTAGCACTCGCAGCTACTCCACAAAGTTATTTGCTGGTCCTCTTTATAGTCCCTAGCTGGTTTGCACTATGTGATTTGATGTTTGTAGCAGGCCTGCTAGAGTGATGGCATTTTTCTCCCTCAGGGCCTGGCAACAAATAATCATGTCCGTACAAATGAGAGGACTAACAATATTTGAAATCCATTCTTTTATCAAACTTTGAAATACATCCCTCCAGCTGAGCGATTCTCCACTCAATCCTTCAATATATTCTGTGCCATTGTTAGAAGGTGAGTCATGCTTGTCTTTTTTTTCGACTGATCAAAACACGAAGTCCAGATTGCTGATATCCTATTGTCTACCCAAGATTATTCATTTATACAATATTCTGTTTCAATATTTTACTTGTTTAAAACTCTCTGTGGTATGATCTTATTTAAAACCAGACCAATCTTGAGGTTTAATATTTCTGAAAATGGTGCTTGAAGTTAAAGTACTGTGTCTTTAATTTGTGACTAATTTTTTCTTTCAATAATAATGCGCTTTTGCCTCTGAGGATAAAGGTCACAGCACTTACGAAGTGACTGTTGGTACTAGATTTTTTTTCTGCTTGGTACTTTTGATATGATTTTTCAAAAACTCTCTGAGTCAATAACATTTTCTGTTGATACTCCTATAGGTGCTACTTTCATATATTTGATTCTCTTTTTCACAAGTCCTAACTGCATCGTGTAAAAAATGACTTGACTTTGTCCAATCAGACCCTTGATGTATTAGCAAATCAGTGAAACTGAATGCAAAGACTGTGCCACATTCATGACCCCATGCAAATAGCACTTCCTTCAGGAGTTTCATCTAGCAACTTGGCTATGTTTTAAACAGTGAATTGGATATTTTGTTATTTTCTTTGTTCGATCGACTACATGTTCATGCAAAAACTGATCAAGTTAGTGGGGTTTGGTTTTTATTAATTCGACCCACATTGGCTTTGCTTTTTGCATGGTTGCTGGGGACTTAACTTGTGCTAATTTGATATTTTTCTCCTGCATTTTATTCAGCAATTCCTCGTATTAATGTGAAAAGATCGGCATACATATATAATTCCTTCGTTTTGGGTATTTTCTTTCTACCATTACGAATACATTTCAGCACGGGTAAAGGGAAGCAGAGATGAACGCAGGAGAAATGGTCATGATAAACCTGAAAGTTAAACAGCAAAACTAGCAGTTGTTATTGACAGAGATGTACTCTGCTGCATGCAAAAAGAAATATCTGTTATAACCACAGAAGGAACACCGACAGTAAACAGTGATAGTGTGGTGCAGAGCTGTCATTGAGTAATAAATGCTATGAGACCTAGCCCAGTAGTCTCGTTCTGGACTATTGTTAGAAACGTCACTCCAAAGACTTGATGTAGATGGCCAGAAACCACACTGCCCGACGGTCACATACCCAGATTCGAGTCGTCTCCCTGCCATCCTATGCCATTCATGGTTACCCAGGACCAAGAGTGGATAATACAAGGTGAGTACAGAATATTCACAACATCGGTGTCAGAGTTTGTAAACAAAAGCATGCCTGAATTGTGATAAAAAAACTTTTAAAAAATGGCCAGTTGAACTGACGATTCCCATTGCAGCATGGATGTCAATTCTGTTGGATCATCGTAATTACAAGTTCTTTAGAGCGGAATTTTAGCTTGCATGTAAATATTGCAATCAGAAGTCAAAATTTCCGAATTTATGGCACAGTGTTGCAACTATTATTATTATTTTCTTCCCTCTGCTGCTGGACATTTTTTCCTTGTGTTTTTATTCACATATGAAATACAACTCAAGTTGGTAGTAATTTATTTCAGGGATACATATGCATATTACTTGAGTGTGATTGACTGCAAAAATGTTCAATGACTTGTGACAAAGCAGCCACATTGTCATTTGACTGTAATTTCAACACTTGCTCAAGTTTGATCTCTGCACGTCATTGCAGTGCTCAAGAAGCATTTCACTTCATTGTAAGTTCAACCTCATCTTACTTTATTTTTATTTTTGAGTAACTCAAACACATCAGCAATAATGTCTATTTTATTCATCAATGACGCAACCTATCAAGAACTGTTGTTGGTAAAGCGAATAGGTGAGACATGGGCAAATGCTATCCTCAAGAGGTGACAAGAGTTACAAGGTTTTACAGAAGAAAATTTTCTTGCAATTTAAGGATTCCCAACTTGCTTCTGTTCTTCAAGACCTTCATAAAGATGGACATTTTGATTTTGGTGCAAGACCATGGGATCAGCACATAGAAGCTATGTTTCGAAGTAATGAAGCTTCAACCAAGGCTGTTATGGATATGCATATGCAGATGTTTCCTGACCTAAGAGATTTGATTACATCTAACAAAGATGAAGTCAAGAAGCAACTTGACAACATGAATATCAAAATTGATGCTGTTAAGCAGACAACTGATGATCTACAGGTAAGGGTTGCAACAATTGAGACAAATCAAGACAATGAAGATGAAGTTAATAAAGATGTTAAATCTGGGGCAATGGCTGCTGTTCAATATCCATTTCAACCTTTGATGAACACATTAGAACGGTTAACAAGGGGGTATTAATCAGGAACAAAGACCTTCTGAACAACATGGTAGACAACATAAACAACAGCCAAGTAATTTTCCAGCTAATAAAATAAACTTCAAACATGGTCCAGCGCCACCAAAAGCACCAATAGTTAAAGGAAATTGTGATTGGGGTCCATTTATCATGCAGTATGTAAGAAGAGCAAGGACAAATGAATGGACCAACACAATAAAGCTTAACAGGTACATAGAGTCTTTTTGAGACAAGGCTCTCATATAGTACAGCACCTTCATTTTTCAGTCAGGGAAGACTACACAAAGTTGACTATCAAGTTAAACAGTAGGTTTGGCTGCAAGGATCCACCTATCATGGTAAGATGGCAATTGCAAAACATAAAGCAGTTGGAAGGGGAAGCCATAGAAGAACTTGTAGACAGATGTCAATAGATGTCACTAGATGGATATCCAGATGCAGATGATCAATGGATGGTGACCATTGCCATGGAAGCATTTTTAAAGGCAGTTTCCGGCAAGAATGCAGCATACCAAGTCATGACTCAGCAACCTAGTTTAACTTTGGAAAAAGCTTTAGAAACAGTAAAAATGAATATCAACAGTCTGAAAATGCTGTTTGGCACTAACAGGCCAGGGTTTAAGACAGATCATGGAGGATGACACAGATACATTCTCCACGAGAACAGCATCTTTAAGTAACATCAACAGACCTAAAGTTTCTGGGGCTGATCAAATGGAAAGTCACACCAACAAGTTAGATCAAATGACGAAACAAAATCAATATTGTTTCAGAAAATGTTGGAGACAAACCAGAAAATTCTTTCTACAACTGTACAAAATGTTTATTCATGTCACAAGAACTGTGATACAACACGTTCTCTACCTGCTGTCTTAAATTCAAGAAATTTGATCTGAAGCACCATTAAGTGTCATCATTGTGGTGAGATTAGTCACATGATCAAGGACTGTGGAAAAATGTCAACACCTCCATCATCACCTGGTAAACATTCAACAAACAAAAAAACAAAAAAAAAAACTAAACAGGGTTTGAACAGTCAGCCAAACTTCAACCCTGAATGAAGTCATAGCTGAGATGTTGTGTCACCAATGTCATCAAGTGAGTCCTCTTGTGATGTGGAAGTTTTGACTCAAAATAGATTGACCTATTCATTATCAACTGCATTTTCATCTGCATTGGCGGATAGGAAACGAACATTAAAAGTTAATGATGACACAGAGCCTTAAGATAAGGAGCAGTCAACACATACATCAGGATAGTGTAGTCTTTGAGGTGCAGGATCTTCCCATTCCAACATCTGGGAAATAAATGGGTATTTTTGAATAAGAATATGAACAGGATTATGTTGTGATTCCAACAGGAAAACATTCTGGGTTGTTATTGCCTTCATTGTTAATGCAAGATCAACATAATCTTGTAGCTTTGGTCACAAATCTAACATATAAGTTTGTAACTTTAAAACCAAGTCATATAGTTTGTAACGCTGTCTTATCAGATACTGTGATCATGACTGATGTACCTGGTGAACAAAGTTCACCTGATAGTGATTCTTCACATGTTGAAATGTGGGCATTTTCTGACATCTCACATGTCCAAGAAGAAATTGGAGATGAAGTAGGAATCCATGCTACCATCAGACACCTAAAGAATAAGATGAGCTCCCTTGATATGCCCAAACATTTGAAGGAACTTGTGGAAAGATTAGGTACTTCTTTAGAGATGGATCAACACGAGCTTCTGAACCCTCTTCTCATTGAATATGCTGACTTTTTTAAAGTGAATTTGACATAGGTCCCCTTCTTTCGATTAAACATTCCATCAACACTGGTTATACAAAGCCAATTCGTCAGTGTATGAGAAGAGTACCATTAGGTTTTCAGGAGGAAGAGGAGAATCATGTGAAGAGATAATTGGATAGTGGAGTTAATAAACCATCTATTTGAGAATGGGCTTCAGCACCAGTTCTCTTGTGAGAAAAAAAAATGGAAACAAGAATCAGTGCGTGGATTACTGTCAGTTAAACCGTATCACAGTCAAGGATGCATACACTCTGCCACTTATAGAAAAATGTATTGACACTCTAAGGGGTAGTAAATTTTCTTACGTCCTTGGATATGGCTTCCGGGTATAACCGAATCAAAATGGAGAAAAAGGACCAGCACAAAACTGCGTTATTACCAAATATGGACTTTCTGAACACAAACAAATGCCTTTTGGACTCAAGGGCTCGCGAGTACATTTCAAAGAGCTTGCATTGAGTTTGTGGCTTAACGTGGAGGTCAGTTTTGGCGTACCTGGATGAATTATTTGGGGAACATCTGAAAAAATTCCAAGAAGTGCTCAAAAGATTCAGGGAGCATAACCTTAAATTAATGCAAAGAGGTGTCACTTGTTTCAGACTAAAATCAAATCCCTACGGAAGGTTGTGTCAGGTGATGGGAATTCTGTCGATTCTGATAAAACTGAAGCAATAACCAAGTGGCCAGTCTCATCTAATGTCCAAGAAGCTGAGTCATTTTTAGGCTTTGTTAAGTACCATCAAAACCATATTCGAGTTGGCAAGTATTACAAACTATTTGTATGATCTGACAGGACCAAAAGCTATTTTTTACTGGGACAAAGAACACCAATTGGCATTTGAGAAGATCTAGGAAAAACTCATTTGTGCACCTGTATTGTCTTTACCATGGCCAGACGGAATGTTTATTCTCGATTGAGCTTATACATATTCAAGATGGAGAAGAAAGTGTCATTGGCTATGGGAGTTTTGCATTGACACCAGCTCAGCGAAAGTACTGTACCACAAGGAAAGAACTAGTGGCAGTGGTACAGTTTACCAGGCAATTAAGGCATTATTTCTTGGGAAGACCATTTATGGTAAGAAAAAATCACAACAATCTAACCTGGTTAATGAGATTCAAAATGGTGGAAGGCAATTGGCATGTTGGATGGATGAGCTGTCTCAATATGATATGACTGTGGTTCACCGACCAGGGTAACATCATATGAATGCCGACCTTAGGATGTAGATGTATGTCAGTGCAAGAGTAATTTAGTTATGAGGAATGGTATTCTTCATTATTAAATAGATGGAGATGTAACAAAGCTGTGTTTAGTGGTGCCACTAATGTGAGACTAAGCTCTTAAGTCATGATTTAGAAGTTCTTTACATTTAGGCCAAACCAAGACTTTGTATGAGGTACAGTGAACTTTTTGTTGGTGTGCAATGTCAAACAATATACTGGGTTATGTGAGGACTTGTGGAACGTGTAACAGGAATAAGAAACCAAGGAAGTAGCCAAAAGCATCCCTGAGGAAGTATCATGTTGGGGCTGCCTTGGATAGAATTCAGATCAATATTCTTGGACCCATTACATGCAGCTCACATGGAAATCAGTACTTTCTCATGTTGTTAGACCAATTTAGTAAGTAGCTTGAGTGTTTTCCCCTTCCTGATCAAAGAGCAGAGAGTATAGCAGAGAAGGTGGTATATGATTTTACTGCAAGGTTTGGCTGTTCTTTCCAGATACATTTAGATCAAGGAAAAATGTGGATGAAGCTATCTGCGGACTTTTGCAGGTAACTAAGACAAGCACCACCCTATATCATCCCTGTTAAAATATTCAGGGCGAAAGGTACAATCACCAATATTACAGACCATCAGATGCTGTTAAAGAGGAAATCAGAACACTTGGGAAAAAGATCTCCCTTTGTTAGCTGGCGTAATATGCAGTTTGGTACATAGGCAAAAGCGGTATTCAGCGAACATGATCATGCTTGGGAGAGAAGTGACAAAACAAGTGGACATCTTGTTTGGTAATCAACAGATTGGTGATACAGAAGTACTAGAATACTAGAATACATCAAACACTTGTGTCAAGGTAAGCAGCAGTGCCAACGTATGCACGGACTTCATCAGTTGGCAAGAGAGAATTAAGAAACTGCTCAAGCCCAACAAAGATGTGATAATTAGGAGATTTGGTGTATAAAATTCAGTCAGCATCAAAGATAGGGCAGAGCAGAAAACTGAAAACTGTAAGGGTAGGTCCTTATTTGGTAACACAAGTATTTACTCCAATTCTGTATCATATAAAAATAGAAAAAAAGAGTCAGTTGTATATCATGACCTGTATGAATATGTAATGACAGACATATACCAATGTGGATGAGAAGAATGCAGTGTGAGTCCTGAGATTTAAATACCACCATTGCCTATGATCATGATGATTTGACAGATCATGAAGACATTGACATTGCAGCTCTGTTTAACAACAGAAGTCCTAATCAAGACCAGAATGATGATCAAACTTTACGATCACAGTTATTGAATCTTTCTGCATCACACCTCAGGGATTCATCAACTCAGGAGGTCTCAAATAATATCAACCAAGGTGTAAGCATGCAGTTGAATGACCAATCCAGCAGTTTTGACTCTGACGAGGAACCTGCTGTCAGTACCACCAAGAGTAGACTGATCAGACTTCCTACATACTTGAGAGACTGCACATAATACCAACAGAAATTATATTCATGGTGAAAGCAGAATCCTATTTAAACTATCGATTAAGGTAGCAGCCACATTTCGACTACAGCGGCAATATGGTGACTCATCATAAAATGACTTTTTTCCATTTTTATGAAGTCCATTATCTAAACTTTGTGCTCACCAAAAAATGACTTTAAAAAAATATTTATATGAGAAAAATGAAGAAAAACATCACCAAGTTTGGGCCGTTAATTACACGTGCTTGGTCTGTTTGTTGAATTATGTTAATTAATCGTCAAGTTTAGATAGCACTCAGCCGCCACCTATGGCCCTGGCAACGTGGAAATGCAGTCGACTGTGACTAAAGAGACCATGGGGCATCACTTGAGTGAATTGGCACTGCCACATGATATGAAGACGAAATGATGTTACTTCTACCCCTCCTATATTGACCGAGAAATTCTCAGTTCTTTTTGTTTATTTTATGGTCTATGATTGAAATAAAAAAAAAAACTCTTGATGACCTTTTTTGACGATCGCCCTTTGTCAAAATGGCGGCTCGATCGAGGGGCATGGAAGATAACAGCAAAGGTGGCCGAACAAAGGATTTGCCCCAAAAAATCATTATTCATCATGCAATAATAATACTGCGAGTATTAACATTAATAAAAGCTAGCTGATGTTCTTATCTGTTTCTTACTTGATGGGTTAACACAATTGGTGATCGGTGAATTTCAGTAAATGCAAGGTTGCACGCAAGTTCCTGTAATGATATATCCTTTCATCTCAGGCGGCATTTCGTTGTGTGCATGGTTCCTGTGTTCACTACATTCCAGGAAAACATTGCAGTGGTGGTCTAAACCTTACAATGGACACTTGTCGCACATTATGCTGAAACTAATGGGCTCCCGGCATTTGTAAGACATTTCTTTGAAACTGTTCACTGGGGTGGGGTCTGTGTGTTCAGCAGTAATACGACACTACCCTCAGCAGCAACCTCACAGAAACCGTATAGGCCATGGTAGTAACCATGGCGAAAATAAAGGCGTTTTGCTCTTTGATCCAAATGATGAGAAGTGAGTGAGCAGAACATGCCAGGTGAATAAACTTCTCCATAAAACAAAAATTTGAAATGCACACGGTCTTCACTGACAGCCACCGTATTTAAACACTGGTTGATAGGGTCAATGTTATCACGCGTCGGATCACGTGATTTATCCATTTACAATTCCTGTTTGAAGTCAGCCAGCTGCATGGGAAACCAGCCAGGTAAAACCAAAAGCGTGGCTGCCTTTCGAGTCTTTGAGTTTTAAAACATGCCTTTAAATGCAAAAAAACATCAATACATTTTACGAGCAATACATCAAATGTGAAGTTTGCATGTGTACCATGTGTACTACAAAGTTGAGCCAGAGAAAACAAACCGTATTCCCGCTATAGACAATCATGTACGAAAACAGGCCATTCTAACTTTCATTGCGATCTACTCAGAAAGCAATTTTCGCAAGATCAATCAATTTTGTAACCAACATTTAAAAAAAAAACAGCAGGTTTATCCTATCGAAATGAACATATTTTGGGAGGTAAATACCTAAGCTAGGAACCGTATCTGGGATTTTCCGTTATAATTATTCCTTCCATGACTTTTAAAGCGCTAAAAGTGACAGAACTGTAAGACTTTATGATGGCGATGAAAGAATTCAACAACATTTTCAATACTCATTCATTTCATGAACAGTGAGAACGGTTCCTGCTTATTAGTCAGTACTTTAATCCTGCATAGTTTTTAGGCCTAATTGTCGAATATATTTCCAGTGGGCACTACAAAAGGTGCGATCTAATGCCGTCTTGGAAAATTGCTCAAGACACCGTCAAAAGTCGCCACATTTATAAAAACTTGCTTCTTTCAAATCTAGACATCTGTACCATTAAAATATGGTATAGTTTTTTGGGTGAAAAGGAAAAAACAAAAAAGTTATAAGGGGTTAAAGTCACTAGTTCTATTCGCGCGGTAGAAATATGACCGCTACCTTAAGTAAAGATAGAGGTAATTTCTTAAAAGGGTAAATGATATTGTTTTTGGTTATTTCAGTGTAAAATGGAGTGTGGAGAAGAGTGGAAAATGCTGGATGAGACATATAATGATATATAAGAGATGCTGGTGCTACAAGTAACTCGAGGTAAAGTGGGAAAACCAACACCTTGTCCTAAATGTCCAAGAAGGGAAGTACATAACAAACGACATGTATATAAGGACCATTTTCCATTATATATAGCACCAGAATCTGCACGCTGGTTCTGTGGACAGCAGGAGGCACAAAGCGGAAGACACATATTGACATGCATCAGAGCTCAAAAACTTTATTTAACGACTACAAATTGGATTTGTGGGTCGAACTAATCAGGGGCGTGTTTCAGTTTTGTGGCATGGAGTATGGAAAAACTACAAAAGAGTTACTTGGGAGGGTCATAGATAAGTTATGGTATCCTGATCTAGATGAAACTGTAGTCAAATGTGTAGATCACAAGTTGTGGAACTATTATGAAAATAATTAACTTGGTGTAGTTCCTGTACATAAAGTGTCACCACCAAACTCAGTCATGTCTCTGCTTCACTGGAGAATTTTAGCTCATGTGGTAAGAAACATGAATTTAGCCTGACAAGAGGCCTCCAGGGAGTTGGAGCATGAAGTCGTGCTGGTTAATGAGGATGCCAAAGAGCCATACACCATAAGAGATTCTCATTTCCATCACCTTCCATTACTGTGAGACACTCACGAGACCAGGCAACAGGCAGTGCTTGACAGACAACCCGGTCCAGGCAAACAGCCAGTCTGCAGTTTGCCGTATCCAAGTACTGTTGTCCATCTAAGAGGCCATATTCTGATGAACACAGGAACATTTTAAGGGACCACAGGTTCAGGCGTACATTTGGTGTTCATCCTAGGCTTGCTGCAGATTTTATAGCAGGGGAATATCTTGACCGGCTGGAATGATACCTACAGAGACACAAAGTTGTAGCGTTGGGAGAAATTGGCATTGATTACAGAAGTTCAGTGATGGAGTGGAATAAGAAATGTCAGCAGCATGTATTGGAGAGTGTGTTGCGTTTGGTTACAAGGAAAAGTTGCCAGTAGTGGTACATTGTAGTAGAGAGGAAGCCTTAGATGATTGCTTTACCTGGAACAGCACCTGTAAAGGAGGCACCCATTGCATTGCTACTGTTTTGTTGGTAAAGCATCAGCAGATAATCTGATAACCAATGGGAATGGATATAGACAGAGAACACAGGAGTGCATGGGAATAATTCCTTTCTAGATGTGTACATATGAATGGTGCATTATGGTATCTTCTATATATTTATATGGCTATGCACTGCATGAAATAGTGATTGGATATGGCCCATTAGGAAATTTCGTGCATGTATATTCCATTACAGGGATTGTGAGTGTGAGATATTTATAAGGGTATTATTATTATTATTATAATTATTATTATTATTATTATTATTATTATTATTATTATTATTATTATTATTATTATTATTATTATCATTATTATTATCATTGTTATTATTATTATTATTATTGTTACTAATATTATTATTATTAATATTGTTATTATTATTATTATTATTATTATTATTATTATTATAATCATTATTATAATAATCATTATCATTATCATTATTATGAGTATTATTGTACCTGTAACATTAACATTCACGTAGTGTGTGCGATCCATACATTGCTAAATTGATGGTAATGATATTGATATCGTGTGATTATGTGAACAGTGATTGATTACTATTTTCATAGATGTGAAAATAAAATTATGGAATCTGCAGAATCAGAGTTTCAAAATGTATTAAATGATAGGATTATGCTTTGCTCTTTATGCAAGGGGACAATGTGGTGCAGAGCTGTCATTGACTTGTAAATCCTATGAGACCTAACATAGTAGTCTCGTTCTAGATTATAGCTAGAGAAGTCACTTGACTTGATGCAGATGATGAGAAACCACAGTGCTGGATGGTCAAATACTCCCTGCTAACCTACGCCATTCACAGTCACCCAGGACCCAGGACCAAGAGTGAACTAGAGCAGGCTGATTTTCCAACAGAAAATCAAATGTCTCCCCGTGCACCCTTACTTTTGTCTATATTCACCTTTATGTTTACAAATAGGCATACCAATTCCAATGATCTACAGATATGGTGACGGTACACTCTGTATTGATATTTCAAAACGTTGATTTTTGACGAAATACCCACATGACCTTGTACAGTAGGTCAAGGTCATACTTTTGCAGTTACAAGCAAGGTCTTATAAAAGTCTTACATAGAAATATAATCACACAAAATGTCAACCTCTTTAAGACAAATCTTTCTCGAGTGCATCTGCAATGATCTTTAAAAAGTGGCCATGTGACCTTGAAAATACGTCAAGGTCTCCCATCTAGAATCCCAACCTAATTGGTATTATGGAACACAAACAAGCAAAATCCCAACCTCCTACGTCAAATCCTTGCAGAGTTTGTTGCATGCATGTCGATTTTAGATGACATGCCCACGTGACTATGAAAAATATGTCAAGGTCACCCATCTGCAAACCAACCAAGCAAGATCATATATAGGAACATCTTCACATAAAATTTCAACTTCCCAATTCGTATATTCCTTGAGTTATCATGCTTCATTGACTTTAGACGAAAATACCCACGTGACCTTGTAAAATAGGTCAAGGTCATACATCTGCAGTTACAAGCAAGGTCTTACAAAAGTCAACATGGAAACATAATCACACAAGATGTCAACCTCTTCAAGTCAAATCTTTCACGAGTGCATCGGCAATGATTTTTAAAAAGAGGCCACGTGACCTTGGAAATAGGTCAAGGTTACCTATCTACAATCCCAACTTAGTTCATATTATGGTACATGAACATGCAGAAGTTCAACCTCTTAAGTCAAATCCTTGTGGAGTTAATGCGTCCATGTCGATTTTAAAATAACATGCCCATGTGACCTTGAAAAATAGGTCAAGCTCATCCATCTGCAATCCCAACCTAGTTCACTAAATGTACATAATCATGCAAAAATTTCAACCTCTTAAGTCAAATCCTTGTGAATTTATTGAAGAAGAAGAAGAAGAAGAAGAAGAAGAAGAAGAAGAAGAAGAAGAAGAAGAAGAAGAAGAAGAAGAAGAAGAAGAAGAAGAAGAAGAAGAAGAAGAAGAAGAAGAAGAAGAAGAAGAAGAAGAAATGGACGCAAAAGACAATATGTCCCCCGTTGCACAGGGAGATTCACAGCAATAGCCTCAGATGAGTTTGATACAGTTTTGGTAAATTCTCCTTTACAAACATTCAGTTTGTGAAAAAAAAACCCTAGAAAATCATGAGTTTTAATCCCCTCTCCCGTAACGAAGGTAATTAAAATTTCCATCACACATCTACCGTACAACGGTTCTCCTAAGTTATTAATAGATGGACAATGAACAAGGCAATACATATCCAAATGTGTGTTTGTAATCTGACAGCAGAACCCCATGGCCACGACAAATCGAGAATGACACGTCTACCATCTGTAGAACCTTTTCATGTGTGGTTTGTAAAGGCGACAACTTTAGAAAGGAACTGAGAGTATTATGATTCAATGTGCCTAATTTTGCCCCCGCCTTTATTTCCTTCTCAATACTTTTGTCCACATCATGTGAACCAAATGTGAACAACCATAACTTCCACAAGGTGGAAAAGGTATTTCTTTAGCTTTTGTAACCATTTGGAAAACAACATTCTAAGAAATCACATAGTTCTTATCCAGAAAATCTACCTGCTGTGATTTACGCCTCACAAGTTTCAATAAAAAACCAGAAGGAATGCATGACCACATGACTCAATATCAGGAAAGCCAGATCTTTACTATTTTTTGAAGATGTAATGATATATCATCTTGATTCAAACATTGTCAATCGACAGTCCTACCAGTAGTTACCAATGCAAAATGAGAATTGTTAGGAGACATGAACCGCTCAATTGTAACTGATTGTTAACATCATATTTTTCCTAAAAACACCATGGTTTACATCATCAACCTGATTGTCCCAATAAACTTCACTTACGTGGAAAGTGTTGTCGTCATCAAAAAGACCAGTAATCATCTTAGTACCTGTACTTGAGCCTCCCCAATAACCTACCGCGTTCATTGCATAATTATTGCTACAAACACCAGAATTAGAGTTTAAGTATTGTTAAACCTAATGCTGTCCATATACAAAGTGTGCTGTTTACGAGAACCACATGAAAAACAGTAAATCTAATTTGATAAGTTGTCACATATACTATTCATATTAATGTCCATGTCACCACTAGAATAGAACCCAGAAAGATATGAATAGAACAGGTCAGGATCAGAATTATCATATGACCTTAAAACAATTTCTGGGCCTCCTCCAAAAGTTTTCCGTCGTACTTAAGCCGTGTGTTAAGTTCTGCGTGTTCTTTGTGACCTAAGCCAACGAGAGGCACAAATTTAGCAATACTTAATGTCTACAACCATGCATTATCAAATTCCATATGTGACTTGCCATTGTTACATTAGCCTGATTGCAGCTAGACCAGAAAAACAGATCAGTGCTGTTACCGTTTGGGTGCTATTCTTAACGTTCGCTTTATTGTATTTGTATTTCCAACTAGGCCGAGATTTGTTTATCTGTTTTGCATCACTAATCCCAGCCAACTCAGCTTATACAAACAAGAAATGGTGGTATCTTTGAAATTTTAGACATAAATTTAGTAAACTTTTTAAAACTAAGAGACTGCATGGTGGCCGGTGATGTCAATGCACGCACCGCAACCGAACACCATTTCATTTCTTTTGACAATCTCAGATATACACAATTGCTATATTCCAACTATGCTGACACTCCCATACAGCGGAGTAATTTGGACCCAGGCAATGTGCGTCAAAACTTACCGTATTTGCAAGCGTTCTGATCTGAGATTCTTGCATGGTAGACTACAGGCGATAGAAGAGGATATTTTGCGTGCTATAACCATATCAGTACATCAAGTGTGACCGATTATATGATGGCACACTAATCTGTACTACCCTATTATCGAATTTTGCCATGTGCATGCTCTTACCCTCCCCCCCCCCCCCGCCGGTCAGTCCACTGTTCACTGTCTACCGGCATCCATACATTCGGCCACCATGTAGCCCATGACAACACTGCCCATAAAAACCCTACCAACCCGCATAGAATAAGGGAGACTAGTTTTAGTTAAGCCATGTTATCCGTTGCTGTGTGCAGTCAAATTAATATCATGCATACTGACATGAAAGACGAATGTACAAATGATCTTGTCACTAAGCTTACCAGCATCTTTTTCTTTGCAGCTGATATAGCCAATAAAAAAGGGAAACGTCAGATTTAGAGCAGCGAAAAAGACCAAGAAACAGAAACAATAAAAATGGTATGACACGAAATGCAATACCCTGTACAGGGCTATAATCAGATTTGCAAAAACCTCTACACAGTCAACCTCATACATCTACCAAAAAACCTGCTCTACCTGTGGAGGACAAGATAACACCAGTATAAAAGACTCTTACTCCTATATAAGAGAATGAACATCTTCGAGAGCAAAATTATATCACAAATGGAAAGCCTAGAGGAAAGTGATTCCAAACAGTTTCGAGAACTATATGATGCACTTTTAAATTCCGACAAATAGCTCAAGAGTAGCGTACTTTTCCCAGTGATTGGGCTCGGCACGTCCAATCACTTGTGAATTAAACTGATATTGCTGACAATACTTTCATGGTGAACTTCTTGTCACTTAATAAAAATTAAAATATTTACAGAATTGAATTTAGAATAAAAAACACAAGTATTACAGGCCATTAATAAACTGAAAAACTAAACGTCTAACAATCAAAGATGGCAGCCAAAATAAAATGATCAACTGTAGCAAAGACATATTATTACTGATACTTACTGATATATTCAATAATATTCGCTCCATCGCCGACTTTCCCGACATTTAGCGAGACAACTCGTTACCTCTCATCCATAAAAGGGAAGGAAATTTGGCCAAAATAACTACCGGGGTATCACAGTCTCAAGTAACCTGTTTAAATTATTCTGTTCGATTTTACGTACGAGACTTTCTGAATTCTGTGACACAAATGAATGCATTACTTATCAAATACTTTTACAGATTATATATCGATACCATCTGACCACATTCTTACGTTAAAAACCCTGACAGACAAATACATCAACAGCCATCCCTAAACAGAACTTGTTTGTGCGCTTTGTCGACTAAAAGTCTGCCTTCGACACGGTGTGCAGGAAATCACCATTCTGCAAACTATTACTATGTGTTATTGGAGGGAATTTCCTAAGCCTGTTGCATAATATGTATTCTAATACAACTTACCACATCAAAACAGAATATGAGTACACTGAGAGTTTCTTTTCAAATGTTGGGGTCAAACAGGGCTGTGTTCTAAGGCCCTCTGTGTTTAACTTATATCTTAATGACCTACCTGGTATTTTGGACAAAGATTGTGACCCTGCAGAATTATATGATAGTCGAATCAGCTATCTGGTGTATGCTGACGATCTGGTTTTGCTATCCGCATCACAAAAGTGACTCCACCTTTCTCTCCCCCGGCTTAACATTTATTGTGAGGGCTGGAAACGCACTGTCAATCTAAATAAGACCAACGTTATAGTGTTTAATAAAGGATGACACAATTTTTTGTGACTGTCTGTCACATACAACAATAGCCAGCTTGAAACAGTGCAAAACTACTGTTACCCAGGCATTGAGTTTCCAGCAGCTGAAACTTTTACAGCCGCACTAAATCCGTTAAAGAGAACGCTAATAAGGCCTTCTTTGATTTTCGGGAGTAATACCTTTAATAATAATATTAAATAAGCATCAAACACACTCACCATAACTATGCTGACATATGCAAGTGAAGTCTGGGGCCCTTTCTTGCTGCACAACATGAACAACAGCAATTGTATGAAACTATGTCATAAGGCACCATGGAAGTGGTGCGCATTAAAATCTGTGATATCTGTTGGGAGTTTATCGAAAAGCCTGCAACGCAGCTGTTCGTGGAGAGCTGGGGAATAACCCTTTGTTGATTGCTAATATATATGCCACTCTCTTAAATATTGGTCGAGTTCACATGAATATGACCATGGTAGTTTCATCTCAAAATGTCTGAAAAAATAAATTTACTACTTATCAATGGGTAAAATGTATTGAGAGACTACTTGAAAATTATAAATTACAAAATATTGTTTTATCTAGCTACAAATAGTGGCAATGTAACCCTCGCTTGCATATGGCAGAGGCAGTTTTAATTGAGGAATTCTCGTTCTAATAACAAAATCGCGAGCCTTACGCGAACGCCCAGATTTCGACTTACAAGTCGTTCTTTTTTTTCCATTTACTCTTACCATGTTTGCAACTATCAACCATTTAGGAATTTCTAATGCGAGAACTTATGTCAGAATTCTGATATTTCCAAAGAATCAGTATAAAAAAGTCGTATCAGCAATTAAAGTGTCAGTCAGATGTATTGCCCCCATTGGTACAAGAATCTAAAAAAACAGACATGTAAAATATAATTTTCATAACTTTATTTTTCTCTAGAGGCTGAAGTCTTTTCAATGACATGGAACACTATGTTGTCATTTTTTGTCCTCTTTCTTTCAAGATGGCTGATGATTGTGTCCATAGGTATCCCTTTACAGCGGTGTATGCCATAAAAGAGACAATATGGTCCACACATCAGACTGTTGCATGTCTGCAGTATCTTCTTGTTGAACTTGACTCCTCTCTCCGTTCGTCTCAGGAAATTCATAAAGCTAATTTTTAGAATGAGCTGTGCTCAGATAGATCAATTTTGTTGCCTTGTTTGAACACTTTTTGTTTTCTGCGCTCTTTTGTGCTTTTGTTTATGTTTATCACTTACCGAATGTCTATGCCATCTGAGACATGTGATAGTTCTTATACTTAAGGTGCTCTCCACAAGTATTCATCCAAACCCTGATCCAGTCGACAATATAGTTCTCAATAAGTTTGCTGTGTGCCATGCTAACGTACGCAGCTTAATATCTGATGGTAAACTTGAAGAAATAAGTCTTTTGGCGGAGTCTGAAATATTGGTAGTCATTTCCCTACCTGAAACATAGCTCGATAATACCTACCGTGATGCATTATTGGCAATTGAAGACTTTAAAACCCCGTAACGTAAGGATTGTGAATGTAAACGACAATCCACCTGCTAGAAGATGTGAGGAGCAGGAGACTCCCGCAGTAAATGCATCTGGGCTGATATTACTGACCCTTCTGGTAAACTGATCCTATATGTTTATTATCGTCCACCAGTCCAATCTGCGGCAGAGAGAAAGTCTAAATTTTCTGGACAATTTATCTCACTCCATTTCATCTGCTATCGAACTTAACCCTGGATTACTCCCCTTAACAGGTGATTTTAACGATGGCTGCGTAAGTTGGGATTCTCCACACGCTGACAGTGAACTCAGACAGCACCTCTTTGGTCTATTAGCCCAAAAAACCCACATCAGCTCATATCCGAACCTACTCGTGTGTCGGAGTACTCTGTAAACCTGCTTGACCTCATGATAACTGACTCCCCTGGTTATATCCTCAACTCCGGCATACTCCCTCCTATCTCATCTATTGGAGGGAATATTTCTGCCGACATAGAGAAGTCTGTGACATTCAACAAGTATTTTGTTGATCAGTGCAAGGCCCCGCATGATGACGATCCTTTCCCTTGCCCGACTTTGCCTTCCAGACTGACGCCCGCCTGTCTATGTTTCAAGTGCAAGTACATGATGTGGAAAAGATTAAAAAGTCTCTGAAAACTAGTTCCGCTTGTGGTCCTGACGGTATAAGTGACACCCTTCTTAAATACTATGCCCCTTCTATCTCACGTTCTCTCACTGATCTATTCAGTCTCTGCTTATTCAGCTCATACTTTCCAGATCCCTCGAAAAGATCCAACGTGTGCCCCATTTTTAAGAAAAGTAACAAACAGTCAAAGGAAAATTGTAGGCCAATTTCACTCGTCTGTAATATCTCTAAAGTACTTGAGCATCTAGTTTATAACATTTTCTAGGAGTATCTAACCTCTAACAATTTACTTTCTACTAAAACTCTGGTTTTAAGAAAAACGATTCCACTATAAATCAACTTGTTAGCATACTTCATACTATTTACAGAGGCCTTAAGTTGTGCCATGAGGCCCACATGGTTTTCCTGGACATATCCAAGGCCTTTGACAGAGTGTTTGGCACGCTGGTCTACTTTTTAAACTGAAACACTTGGGGTTTGAAGATCATGTTTTACTGTTTATAGAAAGCTTTCTTTCAAAACGGATTTCAACGCGTTTCTATGGCAGGACATACCTCAGTTTGGCTCCCTATAGAGTCTGGAGAGCCCCAAGGTTCCATGCTTGGTCCCCTACTTTTCCTCTTTAAAATTAACGACATCACTGTCAACATTACCTGTGACTCCCGAAATTTGCGGAAGGTACCAGTATGCTTGAAATTGTCCACGAACCAACGGCCACAGCTGAGAGCCTTATTTCTAATCTTGAACAAATTCATCGTTGGGGCAAGTTCTGGAGGATGACATTTCATGCTATAAAATATATTTTAATGACCTTCTCGGCTAAATGACACAAACCAGATAATCTCCCCCTACTTCTTGGAAACACACAATACCTGAGGCTTCTCTACATACACATCTTGGAGTTTCAAGCAATTTTCATGGCATCAGCATATACCACGTATTGTTAATAAAACCAGCCAAGGCTTGCTCTGCTATGCAGACTCAAACTCTTCCGCCAGACTCTCATATTGTTGTATAGTACTATGATTCTTACTATCCTCGAATATGGGTGTGTCCTGTTTGACAATTGCCCTAAAAACCTGTCACAATCTATAGAAGCTGTGCAGTATGAGGCAGCCATTGCATTCACTACTCGGCGTCTTTTGAGAAATCGTACTGAATTATACCAAATAAGGTTTACCACCAATCGCTTCGGCGATTCATTTCTCTCTTTTGCTATCAAACTATGGAATAACCTCCCACTTGATGTTCGTGTCACTGATTCCCTGCCGCAGTTGAAATCTAAATTAAATCTATTATTCTTAAATGTTGACAAAAAGCTTTCATACTTTAAACATGGAAATCGTTTTCTAAACATATGCCACACGAAACTACGTCTTAACTTCTCTGTTTTAAATGCCCCTCTATATCATGTCAATGTTCTTCCAGCCTCAACGTGTGCATGCTCTTGTCCTACTGAAGATACGAAACATTACTTTTTGTTCTGTTCAAAGTTCACTGTGCAAAGGGTCAGCCTTTTGAACACTGTGTGTCACTTACTGGCTCCAGGTGTAAATCCGACTCCAATAGTTCAGTGCTCTAGTGATATTTTATTAAACATTCTGTTGAAAGGTAGTGAGGATTTACCAGACACCGATAATGTATTCATCTTTGAGGCTGTTCAGACATCCATATCAAAATCTAGATGTTTTATTTACGAACTTGGTATATGATGTAATTATAAGTCTCCATTATTTGGCATCAATTGTATTATTCCCGTACAAGCTGTAAAATTTAGTCTTCTGTTCTCGTCCAGTGCGTCATTTGGGGAGCCTCCATGTGATTCCATTCTATGACACGCGATCCTAGCCCTCAATGTTCGCTATATGTCTTAGTATAGAGATGAGAAAGCTAGCTATTCTCATCTAAGGGTGCTTCCAATCACAAATCAATGCAGTGAGATTCGAACCATGCCTATATATTCCAGGCTTTTGGCTTATTTTGGGAAGAAAGACTGGGTTTTCAAATCGATCAGAGGTCGAAAATTGATCTTATACTTGCATGCTGCCCTAGAATCAATAAATACAGAGTCCCCGCCCCTGGAGAATTAATCCATATCAATTAAATCCAAATTCAATTAAAGGAGCCATCATTCAATATTAAATAAGATCCATTTAATCAATTAATACCCATCTATCAATCAGTCAATAAAATGAAATCTATAGAGGCCTGTATGTAGTCTTGAAGTATCATGTTAGATGTTCGCTTTTTCTTTAGACACCACAAAATCTGTCTATCTTAAATGACTGTGACTGAAATTCACTGATCAAAAGTCATAAAAAATAGTAACACGTAATGGCCACGCCATCTACCAAAGATGCAAAAAGTCGAATATACAACTTAAAAGTCGAATAAACGAGATTTTGTTCTTGAATATTCAATTTTTAAAGCCATCGAGTAAAAGATACAAAACATTGAATATTCAAGAAAGCAGTCGAAAAAACGAGATTTATCTTGAATATTCAACTTTTGGCGCCACCTAGCGAAACATTAAAACAGTTGCATATTCAAAATAAACGTTGAATAAACGAGATTTATCTTCAAGATTCTACTTTTCTCCTATTGCCTCTTAGGGAATAGAAACATAATCCAGCCTTATGTTTTCATAATAATAACAATGCCTGATGGGCCTTGCATAGCTGAAGATTGTAAGCAATCCATATCTTACATTATACATGCTAATTATTTATAAATGAAAACATTTACTTTTTACGGGGTTGATAATATTTTAATGAGGTGGGGATGACAAATCTGACCCAACCTTATACACCAAATGGTCATCATTTATGTACCGTATAGACCCATTGTGTATTGAACCAAATCAAATAAAAATTGTTTACACATATCGACGAGGGAGAGAGAGAATGAGAGAGAGAGAGAGAGAGAGAAAGAGAGAGAGAGAGTTAATCAACATAAAATGAACAAAATTTAATTACCCACAACTTATTCAGGCTTCCTTCATTCAAACCTTTTTGTCGTAAACCTTCAATTTTGTATATTTCATTCCTGTTGCAAAGCCAGCAGGAACGTTAGAGATCAGTTTTCGCAGCTGGGCCCTGCTGCGGTAGCCAGAACTCGGGGGGGGGGGGGGGGTTGCGCTAAGTGGGGGATCTTTCTCCTATTTCTCCTACGTAGGTGTCACTGGCCCGTTCACCAAAATGTGCTTTGAGGTACATTTTTTCCCTCAGAGATTTCATGAATTGCTATCAAAGGAACCTGATGCTCCTTTGTTCAAAAAAAAAAAAAAAAAAAAAAAAAAAAAAGAGATCGTAGGTATTCTCATGTACCTGATGAATGTTACCTGTTTGCATTTTCGTTTTACCTTAGAGTGCCTCTCTGAGCGCTGTTCATAATGCAATTGATTTATGTTTCAAAACGAGGTTAACCGTCAAAAGGTGGTGCGCACAAGATCTCACAGCCTAAATGGGCCTTCTCATAAAAAAACATGAGCAATGTGTTTCGAGTAGAGTGTAGATCAGCTTCATTTTCATGACTTCTTTTCATCGTCACTTGTTACGAACTTCGAATTTGATCGAACTTTTTCAGCCTCATTCTTGCTGGTGCCATCATTCTGGTGCTCCATATTCAGTGCTGCTAACTGTGTCGCATTAGCTGCCTAGTTCTGCTCCGCCAGGTCTGGTTGGCCAGGATGGACCCTTGTTACTGGACAACTTACCTTCAGAATGGAATTGATAATTACGATTTCATTATGAATAATAATAATAATAATAATAATAATAATAATAATAATAATAATAATAATAATAATAATAATAAGAAGAAGAAGAAGAAGAAGAAGAAGAAGAAGAAGAAGAAGAAGAAGAAGAAGAAGAAGAAGAAGAAGAAGAAGAAGAAGAAGAAGAAGAAGAAGATATATCCCATACTGTTTCAAAGTCCTGCTACTGGATATCAAAGGACAAAGTGGATTTTTAAGCTGTATCTTTAGCTTTCCTTGAAGATTATATCAGGAGGGGAGAACAGGGGCAGCGACAGGAATGATCTTGTAATGCTTAGCACTGACGCTCTTGTTGTTCCAATAAAAAATAAATAAAAATAACAATAATAATAATAACAATAATAATAATAATAATAATAAGAAGAAGAAGAAGAAGAAGAAGAAGAAGAAGAAGAAGAAGAAGAAGAAGAAGAAGAAGAAGAAGAAGAAGAAGAAGAAGAAGAAGAAGAAGAAGAAGAAGAAGAAGAAGAAGAAGAAGAAGAAGAAGAAGAAGAAGAAGATATACCCCATGCTGTTTCAAAGTCCTGCTACTGGATGTCAAAGGGCAAAGTGGATTTTTAAGCTGTATCCTTAGCTTTCCTTGAAGATTATATCAGAAGGGGAGAACAAGGGCAGCGACAGGAATGATCTTGTAATGCTTAGCACTGACGCTCTTGTTGTTCCAATAAAAAAAACAATCAAAGCAGAGTGTGACATTCTTTCATCATCTTTAAATAATCATCGAAAATCAAGATAAATGGCAAATAACGAGATTTGTCTTGAATATTCGACTTTGTGAGTCATGCAACTAAAGATTGAAACAGTTAATTTTTGAAGATAAAAGTCGAGTAAAGGAGACTTGTATTGAATATTTGACTTTTTTGAAACAAAAAAATCCGAATGTCGAGGTAAATGTCACATAAACGACATTTCTCTTGGATATTCGACTGTGTTAGTCATGCGGCTAAAAGCTGAAAAAGTCGAATACTGAAGATAAAAGTCGAATAAACGAGATTTATCTTGGAAAATTTAATTTTTCTAGTGCCGAAAGTCGAATATCAAGACAAAAGTCAAAATAACGACTTTTATTTTCAATATTCGATTTTTGAAAAAAAAGGTCTTTTTATGCTCCCTGTATAGCTTCCGTATTAAATCAATGAGGGGTGCCTGTTTTTTATGTGTATTTTGTTTTTTGTTTCATTTTATCATTTTATTTTTTGTTGGCCAAAGGTACATGTCGTTGATGCCCTCGCACGATTACCTGGCGCGAAAGTGCTTAACCTCAGGGCGCAACCCCAGACTTGATCCCTAGCCTTATTCGCGTTACCGCGACGTAAGTGGGGGGGAAGGGGGGCACGACGTTGCCGAACTATTTATTTGGTAGAGCTCAATTTACAGCTTTTCGATAATTAGCTCAATTTTTTTTTGTTATCGCGTTAACCGACAACTGAACCAAAAGATGTTCTCTCTGCTGCTAACAAATTTACCAATAGAAAGTCACATGTAAGTTCGAAAAGCATGACTTTAATTAAGTGTCACCTCTCATCACTCCTGCACACAAATTGTGCATAGCGCTTGCAAAATTTGATTAAGAGTGCTTGGGTTTAATCCGTAATTGAACATTTGTTTCAGAACTGTGCATGTAACATCAAAATTTGTCCTCAATGAAGGTTTTTGCTGTTTTAAACCTAATACTGTTTAACTAGGGCTTGGAATACAACACACAATTAAAATGAAATTGCCTTCCATGACGAACAACATGCATGCTCTGTCATTTTTACCGTTATGGCATCAAATGAAAATTGTTTTATGATGAAGTTGCTTGCAAGGGGGAATAAAGGAACGAGGTATTTTGTGCACTAGATGTACTGCACACAGATCGACATCAAACGAAGCACGAACAAAGTACGCACTGTTGTAACGTCATAACAACTACACACTCTGAATATACTGGGTATGTAAATAACGACAACAAATACAAGGCACATTTATACTCCATTTATAATAAATGCCCACCTGAGATAGTGCCGCCGTAAACGTTAAAATACAATAAGTTTTACAAAATAACTGCACACACATGACTTAATATGTACAACTTTGAAAGATGGTCTTTATATCATACAGGAATACAACAGTCGTGAGCGACACGCTGTCATCATTAGCAGGCAACCGATGATATGACATGGCACATTTTGTGTTCACTAGATAAATTTGTGTTGTTTTTTTGCGTAACTCCAAATTTCCTATGAACACAGGGTACATTTTGTGTTCACTAGATAAATTTGTGTTGTTTTTGCGTAACTTCAAATTTCCTATGAACACAACGTCACAAGGTACTCATACGATCTTGAGTCGGAATAACATGACGAGTTATCCACCTGTTTGCCCTGATAATTTTTTAGAGAAGAAACATTCTATTTCTGGGGTTAAAAGGAATGTGTTTTGAGCTTATTTGTACATAAATTCTTTTGATAGCGCATTTTAAGTCTACAGCAGTCCAAAGAATCTTATCAAACCTTCAAACCTATGACAATTGTTTTTAAAATTCATTTTCAGTTGTCAACAAAAAAGTCTGACATACATGAAAACACAGTTTTTCTCTGTATTTAATCAAATGATCATTTGATCAGAATTTTGCTATTGATAGTTTTGCACTCGCACATAACTACCTCCATTGAACCATTCTTTTTAAGAATGGGTATTTGGTCGAGTGGATATGTGCTTTTTATCCCATTTCAGCTAGGCGACTGGTGCCAAAGGTTGAAGGTTCGAGTTCGGCTCGTTCCGAACATAAAATATATATATTTTGGCATTTCGTTAATGCTGGTGGATTCAAGTCCCCGATTCTGGAAATAAATGCCGACTCAGTAAATATACTGCATTACCGTGTTGATATGGCACTCGCACATAACAACCTCCATTGAACCCTTGTTTTTAAGAATGGGGTTTTGGTCGAGTGGGTATGTGCGTTTCCCATTTCAGCTGGGCGACTGGTGCCAAAGGTTGCAGGTTCCAGTCCTGATCGTTCCGAACATGAAACATAGAGACGAAAATATCGGACTTCTGAAAAATTCAGAGTATTTGTCTTGAATTTATGGAAAGCTGCAATTGAAATCTTAACATAATATTATGCCTACAAATTTCAAATCTTTTACTAAAAATAAATGAAAAAATGCAGAAGCAACGTCTATATGAAGAGGACTTAACAATATAGTTTCACTCTAATTTTACACAAGTTTTCAAAGTTTGTTAATCTTTACATGCTAACTCGAATTATATATTTTAAGATCCATATTTATTATTACTTATATTAACGAGTGTTTAAGAGAACTGTGTTATAGTGTTGTCAAAATATGAACATTCATGAGTAGATTTGACCTTTGTTGTTTCTAATATCCAGGAAACGCGTTTTTGATATTTACTCTTCCCACAATCTGGTTGCCCTATGAGCACTACGAAAATCTGCACTACCGTACATGATAGCTTTCAAATTTTGCCGCGATGTTCGGACGAACAAATGTACGGCAAGGACATCGTCAAGGCTATGGCATTCCATATAGACTGCCATTGCTTGTCCGAATTTTAGCGCAAGTGATTTTATGACATGAATAAGTAATTCCTCATGTCTCTGAATTGCTTCCGGCTCGATTTAATCAGATGACACAAAGCTAGCCTCAAGGAAGGCTTTATCTAAGTCTACGAACGCCATTTCTGGTTTATTCAGCATTTTGACACACACACAAACACACACACACACACACACACATACATATATATATATACATATATATATATATATATATATATATATATATATATATATATATATATATATATATATATATATATATATATATATATATATTAATGGTACAGATTACCACATAAAACAGTTTATTAGACTAAACACAGGCACAACGTTCAGCTATAATAAAGTTACAGCAGGTTGGTGGAGCGGTATAAAACACGCTTGCCTTTTACCTTTGCGGGCCCAGTTCGATTCACGGCCGAAGAAGCATGTGGAAAGAGTTCCCAACATGCTGACTGTACACGCTGGTTTTCTCTGAGTCCTTTGGTTTCTCCACCTCATAAGTAGGTAGAGAATATGCGCCAGCATCTGTGCTATGGAGAGTAATTAATATCGACTTGGCCTGTGTTGCAATTTGTGGAAAGATGTGGGTCTATACTTTTTCTATAACTGCGAATATTTTTTCGAATCAAACTAGAAAAGTTTCGATAGCACACAAATGCCAAAACTGCCACTGTATATATGGCTATTGCAACGTTCAGAATATTGATGGATGAACGCATAGGAAAACCGGTTCCAACACTTTTCCAAACACACGCAACGCAATGCAAGTTTGACATCAAACAACACCAATTTTTGTATGTCAATGGTTTCAGATGGACATACGACAGAACAAAAGTGCAGGGGTGCATCTTCATGATGCTGATTATTATTCATGTGTACTTTCATAACTGTAAAGTAAGTGAAACCCTTTAATTTGGGAGATACACTTGCCAAAGCGTTTGACACATGGCTATGATAACTAAGTCACCAGCGCTGGTGGGACGGGTATACAAGCGGTATTGCCCAGTAATTCACAAAACTCGGGGTTTGGTGACACACAACCCAGGGTTTTCTTTTGGAACTCTGCGTTTTGCATATGAAAATCTGGGTTTTGTAACAAAACACGGCATCATGCTTGTTCGGAAACTCTGGTTTTTGTGACTCAAAGGCATTTACAACATAAACTCTGGGCAAATATGAGGGTTTAGTACAAAATATTTGGTGTTGTGAATTTTGACATAATTTACAAAATTTATGGGCTTTTTGAAATTGCACAAAACGTCAAAAACCCTTGGGATTCATAAGTTGTAATTTCAGGAACAAAACCCAGGTTTTTGTTGAGAACTAGTCAGGACAAAGAATCTGAAAGCCAACACCTACTTCACAAAACATATACGTAGAGGCAATACCGTATGAGAGGGTTTTAACGCTCCAAATTTATTTGACAATAAGCTTTAGCCTGCATGGCCTGTCATAAAATGTATAGAACATAATCAATTCATTTGATAATAAAACCTTTGAACGGCTCCTCACCTGCATTGCGCAAAAGGTGCCTTTCAATGACACTGTGGCTTACTGGTATTTCTTGCCACGAGAAGTTACCGTTCGTATGCCCACAGTATACAATTGGAAAAAGAATAAATTAATGTCATTTTAACTGCGTATTATTGAGTTTATGGTGCATAATCGCGTTGTTTCATGGTGACTCACACACAACAAAGTCTTGTATTCTACTTTTTTGGTGACAGCGACGTTTGATAGATAGGGTGCTGCTGATTCCCATTACTTTTGTCGCATGAAAGGCTTTGAACACTCCATTGCATTAAATGAACTCGTTACTGTTAAGTATAAAATTGAACCAATAACTTTCCTCGGCGCGTTTGCTTCAAATATCAACTGCACGCAGGGGGAAGTTGTTGCCCAAACAACATTCAGCCCACACGGGACTTTCCTCAATTCCTTTGCAAAACACTGGCATCAGCTGAAACCCGAAAGCAAGCATACTTGTACGATTTGTTGACTTGTCTGGCCTTGAAGGTGAAATGGTATGAACCATAGGCAGATACGCTGGCAGGTCTAAACATTATAATATCATCTGACAGATATTTGTACGACCAAATCCTGCTGCATGTCCTGATAACATGTGCGCTTTGTAATTATGATAAATATATAATAACTTAAAATAAATGTAAATGTGCAACGGTGACATTCCTAGAATTAAAGCCATTTATGCAAATATGCACACATGAATAAATTGTCGTTATTCCTTGAAAACACGAATCCCCAATAATGCACCATTAAACACATAGAAGGACCGAGTGCTTCTAAAGATGCTGTTTCAGCTCATTGCATCTCTATCTTGTTCTTCAAAATTGTAAGCAGTGGTCCTGATCATCTGCAGTGACACTTTGCATGTAGACGTATGTGCTGGTATTTTGTTTACCCATTAATGTTTACTGTCAAGTGTTGAAAGCAAGGGGTGTTTAGCCGATGTTCTGCTCTATTGGTTGCTTTCTGTTTCTCCATATTTAGTCTGTGCATCTGTAGGTAAGTGTATTTTCTCGGTAAGTATGTGTGCACAGTAAAAACATTCATTTTGTTTTCTGGTTCAGGAGTCACCTGTTGATACAAGTGGAGTCCTAAATATTACTTATTCAACATGTTTTGGTTTGTGGCCCATTTAGCCTCAAACTGGTTTTCCTTGTGGCTCAGCATTAAAACAAAAGCTGAATGCATTAAATGTTATGCCTTTAATGCAGGGATGATTTTTTGTGCAACACTAAGCGTCATATGTCCTTCGATACCAAAGGACAGCCTTACAGCTCTTTTCCGAGACCCATGGGACACGTCTTTTGACATCACCACTTGAGATGGAGGCGACTATCATATACGCAACATGCGTGAGTTGGAAAAGAATGTGGACTTAGCATGTAATTTTTGTAAATCGAAGTTGTTTTGAGTACGGACGCGAATACTATATCAAGCTAACTCAAGAACAACAAAGAAGTAGATAGCTATTTTTGGACATGCTGATGTTGCCACAAGTTCTCTGCAAATATATCATATTCTTATTCAGTCAATTTGTAAATCTGTTTAAAATAGGGAACAATGAAGACTTATACTATACTGGCAGGGGTGCGTTGGGCAGGATGACGTTTGCTATTCGTTCCGTCACAATTGTTTTGTACAAAATGTGCATTTTGTATTACCTTAAAAGGGTTTTTCTTCAGCGATCGCTCGTGTGTACCTTGCTGTACTTAACTTAGTCCATGCTAACAGGCCAAGAATTTAAAAGTGTGTTTGCTTTTCTTTCACTCATTGGGGACTGCCCCACATATTGCAAAATGTTGCTTTGCAAAATTTCTCAATCGAGTTAAGGACTGTGCTGCCTTGCCAGAAGAGTTTCACGCACAAGGAGCGCTGAATCTTGATGTTGGAAACCTCATGTCAAGCATTTTGAATTTACCTCTTCAGATACTTCTAAAAAATTACTTAAATATATTCTATGTGAATTTATGTTATCCTTTGGTAAATGCTGGTGCGACCCCCCTCCCGGCTCCAAAGGCTGCAATTAATTTAAAGAAAACAGAGTTAATTCGCTGCATCTACATTCTGACACGTCATTACTCTGAATTAAGAGAGTTTTGCACACTGAACTTGTAGCAAAACATACAGGGAATTTTTTCAGCGTAAAAAAACGTTCATCAGGCAGACTTTAACAGATATCAGTAATTAAGAATATCATCCAGTGAAAATTATTTTTTCTCTGTCTCTTTCCTTTGTAGGGCAGAAAACAATCTGATCTGTGCTATGCGGTACATACAATCGATATAAAGACCAGATTATTTTCAAAACCAAAGGAAACTAAACTACGTTGACAGAAAAAGTCAGAAAAATATTTAACGACACGTTCAATTAGTTGCTTAAGACGGCATATTTAAAGATAGAATAATCATCATGGCTCCACTGTCGGCATCCTCTACCGTCCTACCGTTTGTATCAGCTACACCACAGAGATATATACTGCACGAGCTGGAAGAAAACAATTTCAGTTTATTCAACGTATCAACGGACGGAGGAATAGTACTTAACGCAACCGGTAAATACGTGGATTCTAACCTTTTCAGACAATATTTTGAATTATCCGTCTTCATGGTTGTAGGATATATAATGTGTATGATTCCTGGAATTTTCGGGAACTTGTTAATCATTTTGTCGATCCTGACCAGCAGAAGTCTACGGTCGGTGGCTAACATGTTCATCGTCAATCTGGCACTTTCTGATTTTCTTATCGCCTCCCTGATTTCGCCGTTTTCTATCCTGCCAATATTGATAGACGGCAATTTCTATTATGACAACCCTGTTCTTTGCATGGTTTATGGTTATATCTGTCTTTATGCCTGTTGCGCTTCACCTGCTACGCTGGCTTTCATAGGCTTTAATCGCTACATATGCATCTGTCACAACCGATTTTACCCAACTATTTTTAATCTGAAAGGCACAGTCATCGTGTTCTTGATTCTTTGGGCTTATTGCCTTTCCACGGTTGTTTCAGTGCCGTTAGGGTTTGGAAATATTATGTTTGATCCAAACGGACTGATATGCTCGATAGACCGATTTTCAACTCCGGACTATGCAACTATGGTGGCTTTCATAGACATGTGGATCCCTATTATATTTGTGGGCATTTTCTATTCAATGATTTTCTGGTCTGTCCATCGCTCCAAAGCAGGCCTTCGAAAGTTTAGCAAACAAGGCGAAGTGAATCCGATGAGCAAGGCACACATGGAACAAGAAATGAAACTAGCACGAACTCTTCTGGCTGTCTTCTTGACATTTTTGATGTGCATTGCGCCATGGGCCGCTCTCATGCTTCTCGACGCGGCCGCCCCTTCGATGCTAAGTGAGAAAAACATAAATCGCAGGGCTGCTTTCCACATTAGCGCTCTGATGTATCACCTCAATAGTTCTCTCAATCCGGTGTTGTATGGGGTGACCAATCCTCGCTTTCGTCAAGGTTATGTGGACTTTTTCCAGCTGATGTGTCCATGTGCACCTAAAAACTGGTTTACCAATGCTCCTGACACAGGGAATTCCAGCAAGGTGTCTTCAAAACAACCTCAATCTTCTTCTCTGCCTATATCCGAAACACCATAAAGACATGCTAACTTCCCACAGCTCAAATATTAACACACAAACAACTACCTTTTTTCAATTTTCAGGTTTCATTGAAGTAAAATAAAAGCGTCAGTGATAATTTGTATACTCTTTGAAAGTTATGATTGAATATAAACCGTTTTGTTCGTAATGCCTTGAATCATTGTGTCATGTTTTGCCTTGCACAATTTGGCTGCACAATTTGAATTACGTTTTGGAAGAATGCAACGTTCAGAAATATGCTTTAAAAACAAAAACAAAAAACCCAAAAAATGAAGCCACCGTCACAAAGAAACAGCAAACGAATGTTATTTTAATGCATCTTCCTCTCATAGGGAAGATCAAAAACGTCACAAATGAAAGTGAAGAGGAGCGTTTTGTGGTCTAAACATAATTTACAACAGGTGAGGTTTGTATGATGTATGTCTAATAAACACGGAGCCTGAACATGAATCGGAACCAGCGTGGAATCGTACTTCAGGTGTAACACAAAATATTCCACAGTTCGAGGTTATGGCTCTACCATTTCAAAGTAATATCAAGCCGTAATGACAAACATGCCAGCGTGATTTCGTCTTTGTCGCATGAGGTCTTCTTCACACATTGGCCACTTTGTACCCAGGAACATCGATACATCAATTGGTTGGTTTGAGGTGGACTTTAGAAATACAAAGACTGAGTACAGCAAATACATATCGATTCTGCATTCTTTTTCTATTCGCAATAATAATGCCTTTGTATTCAAAGAAACCCACATTATTTTAAATTCTTGGAAGGATATCAAAGTTAAAATGGAAGAATTTTCTATAAAATTTGTATGTTTGTCACTACGTAGCCAAAACACAATGCGAGGTTCGGAGTATGATAAATTTGTAGAATGGACATGAGCTGTGGTATTTTTAGGCAAGGTAAATGTTGAGATGAAGTTTGTAACCAATGAAACAGATTATGTGATGCGCATGAGCTCATCAAAGGAAAAATCATTGTCTTTAATTTTACAGTGAATAATATTGGACTGGACATACAATTTATTTGCGCAAAGAACCCTACAGTCTAAATATAAGTCGTTAACTACTGGCTTCACGTGATAGATACTTTTTAAGAAGCCTTTTTTTTGCATTGACTTCATGTTTCAGGTCGCATCTAAGCTGCCGTGTTACTTTGTTGGAAATGTCGCAATAGCTCTTGGCATCCTATATATTATGGCTGTTCTGCTTGCGGCATCAAGAAAAACATCACTTGCTTTATGGCACTGAACTTTACATATTCTGGTTCGAGCCTTTCGTGGTGTTTTTAATTCGCTCCCGCCACCCATGTTACTCCCATAAAATATTCAATAAAGTACATAAGTATAATCGGAAAGCATGGTTCTCAATTTTTTTATGCAAGAATTGTAAAAAAGTACAAAAATAGGTCGGGAATAAAGCTTAGAACTCGAATTTTCTGTGTAGGTTGTATCTATTTCATATTTGTTAAATTATGATTTTAAACACTTTTTGCTTGATATTTGTGGAACAAAGTTTGTTATTTTGATACTCCAAAATAATTATGTTGTGCACGTTGCTGATCTTAAGATTTTGAAGGATTATGAGCCCCCCGTGATAGCCACGCCCCATAAATTTTTAGGGAAAGCGCTGCTCTCTGACATCCATGAAACGGCTTTGCATGCGCGACAAGAGTGGTAGCCAACTATGTAATTCTTTCTGAAAAAGAAAGCAGAGAACATTACTGGATCAATTTGGTTAATTTTTGATAGGTAGAAGTTGAAGGCCAATACAGCAGTGTTAAATGCAGGTCCACCACAGGTAGGTTGTTGATTCCACATTAAATTTAGGTAGAATAGTGCATCAGTTTGTATTTCTTTACATGTATTACTAGTGGTGAAACTAACCCGGCGAGTTAATTGACATCTGATGCCACCACATAATTTATCATCGCTATCGTGGTCATCACTATTATCGTCGTCGACATCACACATACATTTAAAAGGAGTAACAATTTTCGTTTCCTTCGCAATTAGCACAATAATACACCACAGACAGATAGATGTTCGGAAAGGGGTTTTCTTTGTTATAAATGGTCCTACTTGGCTGGCCAACGCAAGTGAAAGAACATATACACCAGGGTGTTGTTTTCCAGTCATTCTTCAAGGTGAGTAATTGTGCATGACCAGTCATCATGCCTTCAGCGACAATAGAACGGGCAATTCCCTTGAATAAAAGTACTAAAATGTCTGATTGTGTGGCCAAACAACGTCGGTTACCAAATTGTCGATTTTTCGTTAAATAATCTTTTACCTCGACTGAAACATTTTAAACTGCACGAACTTGGAGACTTTACCCATAGCCACAGCAACATACAACCCAATGTAAAGACATCAGAAAGACCTGGAAGGACGTATCCAAACTGATGGATGTAGAAAAGTATGTACATTTTAATTGCTTCACAACATTGTCAGGACTGGAAAAAGAAAATATGCCCAATGGTCTGAAAGCCTTTCCTATTAAAATCTATTGAGCAATTTAAAATACTTTTGTCACACAAGTGCAGTTGATATGTACAGACAATTTTGTTTCATGATCAGTTGTTCGCATTGCAAACCATGATTTTTGTGATGACAGTACAACTTATTTTCATCCGGTAATGTATCGTGTGTATGTAAGAATACCACAGGCTAAGACATAGATAGATGAGATGAATAGATAGATACAGACAGAGACAGGAACAGAGAGGCAGAAACACACACACACACGGACAGAGAGAGAGAGAGAGAGAGAGAGAGAGAGGAGAGAGAGAGAGAGAGAGAGAGAGAGAGAGAGAGAGAGAGAGAGAGAGAGAGAGAGAGAGAGAGAGAGAGAGAGAGAGAGAGGACCTTTTCCAATATTAAAGTGTGGAGTACCAACCATTCATATATCGATGCCTGTGTGGTGAAAAATATTTTCATCATGCAACAAAAACAGTACGAATATATGGAAGATCAACATCCCATGCTAAATGATCCCATGATCATTTTTAACCAGGGCTCTGAAATAAAAAATATGTCTCGTAAACCACTGTCCACTTTAAGACATAAATGAACATATCTTTCTTTACTTTGTATAATATATTGTAAGGAGTTTCTATGCAGACTGCAAACACATACCAAATGGAGGCGTTATTGCTCAAATAACACCATGGATTGATTCGGGGAAATCTGTACTGTGTCTTAACGTCTATGGTATCCTTTACTCGATGGTGAATCATAAACCATGTACTTTTCCACTACCTGGGCTAAGAGTCATTTTGGGACATAGATCTATTTTAGAGTTTTAAGCCCAGCGTGCGAAGCACAGGTGACGACTTCAAATAATCGCCTTGGAATCCATTTGGGTGGGCATGATGTAATCACTGATATAGGCATATGTACATGGATAACAAGTCAGATTTTTCGTTTGTTGATTTACACAATTTGAACTATAATTATAAGAATTATGTTTGTTTTAAAAAACAAAAAAACACCAACAAAAACAAAAAACAAAAAAAAAACAAAAACAAAAACAAGAACAAAAACAAAAAAAACAACTAGAAAAAAAAAACCAAAAAACAACAACCAAAAAAAAAAAAAAAAAAAAAAAAAAAAAAAAAAAAAACTTGACTCCTAGAAGGGATAGTCAGTTTTTCTATTCTATGATTATAAAGCTGTTCATACGTAAACCAAAACTGCTGCTGCTGTGCTTGACCCAGCTTTGTTGCAACTTGTTTTCTTCAAGCCAGTGTCACGGATGACCATTGTATATGAATGTAAGGACTCATAATGTGCCTGCACAAATATTACTGTAGGCTCATGGCGTTCCTAAAAGTGCGTTTTCGTATGGCGCCTTTTTGACCTTTTCTTGCCATCGTTTTTCAGCCCTAACAGGGATGGAAAATGTCTTGCAGTGTCACACTACCTTTTCTAATGCTCTGACAGTTTGAAAAAAAAACTTGTCTCAACAAGATTAGACAGGACAAAATAATATGTTTTATGAAAAAAAATGGCTAGAAAAATGCCCTTGTCTTGTAGTGTAAATTGGGCACAAACATGTAAAACCAATTTACAGTTGATGTTAAAATTTAAACGATATATTTGCAGCAAACACGTGGCAGGGTTCATTGAAATCCTGTATAAATTGTAGAAAGGGAATAGAAATAACAACATGCACAAAAGAAACTTTATGTGAAAGGATATCTTTTTGTATAACATACATGCCGATCACGTTCAGGCCATGATCAATTGCTGAAAACATACAGAGAAAGGAATACCATGTTTGTTTAAGGTAAAAATATGCTCCGCATCGTTAAATTGATATAATAAAAATTTCAGATTTCCGCTGAAGCAGGATGTGTCTGATAATCAAAGTAACTTACGGAAATCAGAAAATACACGCACCAGCGCGCGCACACACACACGAACACACACGGCCGCACTTTATTAAAATTAAATCATGACTGTGATCAAGAAAGCTTCGGGTGATTTATATAAATGTATATATATATATATATATATATATATATATATATATATATATATATATATATATATATATATATATATATATATATATATATATATATATATATATATATATTTATTCGGGGTTGCTGTGATTATGAGATGGATTTTTCCCAGAAGTCTCAAAATAAAACTCTCATTTCATGCATTTTGTTTCCGCGTTCCTCTCTGTTCGTCAAAAGGTTTCCCATCATTATTGTTGCCACAAGGCGAGAAATTTGGGTACTTTAGGCCTATTGATAATGGGTGGCGCTGTTTTTGACCTGCAATCTACCTTGAAGAACATTTCGTGTGTAAGTAAATAAAGGCACATGAACTTAAAAGTATCACGAAGAGAATAGTCACTTGACCACAGATTAATGCATTTCATTGAGAAATAATTCTACGATTTCCTTTGTTGACTTTATTACTCAGCTCCGGCACGGATATGTATATGTATATGTATATATATATATATATATATATATATATATATATATATATATATATATATATATATATATATATATATATATATATATATATATATATATATATATATATATATATATATATATATATATATATATATATAATTTCGTTGCAATGCTATTGCTAGGGAACTTATGCACCTGGGTATTTTTATAAACGGCCACAAGGGGCAACACTCTTTCTGGTTTGGTAATCATAGGCCTTTTTGAATTGAACACACGAGTCTGTTTTGTGGGCCCAGATACACAAGTGAGCTATGGTTTGTATTTATTCCAAGTTTTACACTGGAATAAATGCACAAAAAATTATTCCAAACCGTGTTTTATTCATATCAAATGCACGATTGTTACCCGAACAACACATGGCTAATTTTCACATGAACTGTGTAATGCTAGGAAGCCAATCACCTAGCCGTATTACATTTGTGTTTGTAGGGAGTACAAGCGCAAACATGGGATAAGGAGAGAAGTCACATTTCCAAGAGTTGTGGGTTGCTACCAAATTTTTACCAAAGTTCCTGAAAATCTGTGTAAACAGGAGATCGATTGTTTTCCATCTGACCTCGTTGAATATTATAGTTTTGGAATGAAAACATAAGCAGGCAATTTTTTCAAAAGTGTTTTGACTAGATCTGTGCTAACTACAGTCAGTAGAGATATGCTTTCTGGGTTACCATCTGAATAAGTACTTGCAAAATACACACAAACTACAGAAAGCATATAATAACGTTTTGTTCAAAGGTGTTAATGGTGATCCACTATGGATCCATGCATGTCAAACAAAGCCAAACAATTCTTCACTTGTTTTGATAGCACCCTTTACAATGTGTTGCCAAGTATAAATTGGTCATATATTATACAAAATGTTCGGTAATATATATTTGCTTCGGACAAAAAAAGCATTAAAGCGTGTGTTTCATATGTTTTCCATAATCAGTTTGGCAACAAACATTGGCACTTTTTATTCAAAAAGATGGACCACAATATCTAAAACTGCATATCTTTCGCCTGTTTACTATTCAAACCACATATGAACTGAGAGTGCAACATCGGTCAGGGGACTTGATGGCAGCACTTTGTGACATGAAGGCCATTTTTGGAAAATTGGTGTGCCCATGGGAGAATCGATTTGTGTCATACATAGTCCAGCTTTAGAGTGTATCGTTTATTCATAGCATTCCATTTGGATTTGGACATAAGGATATATTAAAAGACAGTATAGAGGGAGGGCATTTGGTAATCAGAACCTGTCTGGTGACGTGACATTCGGCATATAAAAAAAGAGCTTAAATACAGGTTACAAGTTGGCACGGTTGCACATATCCATGACTGTTAATTTGCAAGATGTTATAGTCCTGATTTATTGGCCATACAAATGGTAACAGGGATCAAAGGTAAATCTTGGTGACGCAAGGACTATACGAATTGTCACGTGTATTTCCAAAATTAAGGCGCTCATAAGTACCAGGAAGTTATTCATGGCTCCCAACGGACCATGGCCTTTGGATATACTAAGCTATCTCTTTCTCTATAATACATACATGCATACATAGATACATACATACATACATACTTACATACATGCATACATACATATATACATACATACATACATACATACATACATACATACATACATACATACATACATTCAAAAGAAATACAACGCCTGCAATCTTCAAGCATATAATACGCAGACACAAGAACAGGTTCCAACTGCAAACCTTGGTAATTGGACCTCGTGAGTTGACACATGCTTTATTCCAATGAAAAAGGGATTGCAGAACAAGTGACAACGCTTGCATAAACGCCTCTCCATGTTATGTGTATTTCATGTTCGCAAACGTGATTATCAATCGATATATACACAAGCATGCATACCTGTACCTTTGGAATTCACATAAATTGAAAAGCTCGGCGGGTGCAATGTTGTACAATTTAGAAATGTTTGTTCTCAGTGATGTATTGTTGAACTGATTCATATATGCCTTTGTTGACTGTAAATGTACGAGGCATATAACATGTTCGAGTGTCGGTTGCTGTGGGTAATATTGGCAATTTTTTCTTTGCTGTATTGTGTGCGGTGAACAAGCAAGTAAAAATGCTTTGTAGTTTATCTTTTGTTGCCACAAAAACATCAGACATTATCAACATGGCTATATACCTCGACAGATGGTGGTTAAGTAAACTGGATACAGTGCGTAGTTGAGTATGTAATAAATTATTTATTTTTTTCCCGGTTGTGAGCCCCAAAAATGTAAATTGGGTGCTTTATTTACTCTATTATTTTTAAATTTCTCTGAAATGAGTTTAGCGTCGGGATACATTTATATTCACAAGGTAATGGATTTCACAGGGAAAGGGTTGAAGCAAAGCATTAATCTTTTCTGGCGTTTTTTCAATAATTGGTAAATGGAATATCGTTTTCAATAGCAGGTTACGTCTTGCGGGATTAAAAATGGAATCCGGGTTCAAAGGGAGAGAGAAGTACTTCCATTTATTATTTTGCTTGTGTAAACTAATTCTTGCTAACGTATATCCTGCTGAGTTTTTTACGATAGAAGGCTGTCTTGGATGTGTTTACTCGCACCGGTAACTGTTCCTGTGGCAGCTCGCCATGCCTGTTCAAACCCGTTTAACAGATCTGTAATGCAGTTGTGCCTCATGCCATCGCACATTTTTTCACAGATATAATATTTGACATATTCATCTCTTATGTTATTCTGCCTAAAGTTAAGCTGAATTTTGTCAAACCGTCCACACTTTTCAAGAGCGAAATGCATACAGCATCACTACGCTGGTCCGAGGAACCTCTATCGGAAGCAGAATAGAACACCCAGGACGTGTTTTATTTGACTTGCTAAAAAAACCAAAAAAACAACCCCCCAACCCCCCCAGCAAAGTTAACAATGGTCATATGTGTAAAACAACATGTGTAAAATAGAGTGGTTAACTATTAATAAATAATATCTACAAAAATTAAGTCAGGATGACCCCTACTGAGGATAAGAAAACCCGCTATTACAGAGGCTGCCCAGAAAACGTTCATTAAACTAATTAGCAATATCTTTAAACGGCATACAATAGACACATATTGCTTAAAATTATAAAATTATTTG